>JAYMSP010001649.1:0-30011 GCA_036897095.1 Plantago elongata | reverse complement strand
AAAAACCTTTCCCCCCCCCCCCCCCCCCCCCCCTCTCTCTCTCGTCTTTTCTTTTGTCGTTATCTGGACGTACATCAGGTACACTGACCATGCGACCATTAACTTCCTCTTGTTTAGATGGATAAACTCTTAATGACTTGGGCAGTGCAGGATCAAATACCATCTGCTCTCTGGTTTGTTCATCACCACCTTGGAAAGTTGCTAGTAGCTTATGTGCCACTTCATGTAAGAAGTCTTCATGCAACAAAGTGTAGTAAGAATACACTTCTTTAAGGAACAAAGCATGGACATAATTTTTCCAGATCAAAAGCTCTCACTTGTCTTTCTTGATGATCTATCACCTTGGCGATTTCTGTAAGATCAGCTCTGCGTAGGTTTTGCCATAACTTGAAACATTTGAGGTGTTTCTTGAGGGTGATGGTCTGGAAAATATGGAGTAATCAATGGAATCAACATGGATTATTGGCACATCAACTTAAGCCTGAAAGAAAGTACACATGTTAGTTTTATTCAAACCAACTTTTGGTTATTTGGGTAATAATGAAGATCTAAATTCATAAACATATCCGTGTAGACACAAGTGCGTGGGAAATGACATGTGTTGGTACAGTGGGGCCAGCATATCAACCGAAGAGTTGCCCATGAGTAACCACACCAGTCCAAAGGGCCGCGACTCATCCCATTAGTAGTTCAAGCTAAGTCGTTACATTATGTCGAGATCTAGTCATTCGTACCTTCATGATGTGGTTTCTAATGATCTCGAGCTTGATTTAGTCGGTTTGGATAAATTTGAGCTTGAAAGCATATTTCGAGATGAACATCATCAAATATCCATATTTTTACTCCTTTGTGATGTTGTTTTCGACGAGTTTGAACATATATTTCGGCAATTTGCAGCTTTTCCGGCGAGTTTATATTTTTAGAGAGATGAATTTTTAATTTTTAATTTTTTAGGGTTTTAAAGTTATTAGTTATGGTTGAGTATATATAGTGACCTGTTTAACCTATTTCTAAGGATCCACTTTCTGGCCTTTGGTTGGGATGGAGTATCTTTAGTAGATTGTTTTTAGTTTGAGATTTTTGTGTAATTAAAGAAAATTAGTCTTTTAATTCTTTTTTGAGCTTTTTTATGGTCAGGCAGGCTTTCAACATGAAATAAATAGATAAATTAATATATTTATCCGTTAAATTTGAAAATACTAAAGTAAATTATTGGTAATTCTTAAAAAATATTATTTTAATTTAAAAAGTAAATTTGAATTTTTTGATAAATATTTACATTTTTTTAATTTAAATATTCATAAGGCAGAAGGGAAATGGCGCGTCTCCAAGGCAGTAAGGCGATCGTCTTTCGTCTTATGAATATTTAAATTAGAAATATAAATATTTATTAAAAAATTAAACTTACCTTCTAAAATATTTTTAAATTTCAAATATTATTTTTTAAAATTGTCTATTTTTTTATTTTAATATTTTAAAATTTAACGAATATATTAATATTTTATTTGATATATATATTGTCAGAGAAGGCGAAAGTAAAAATTCACTTATTTTTTTAAATGTGGTCACTCCTATTTTAAAAAGATTTCAAATATCTTCGAAATTATCCAATTCAATCGGAGAGAGAGGAGTGCACAAGTGGGAGAAAAGGGTTTTAGCACTTTAAGATCGAAACCCTAGAATTGTGTGAAATTACACCCCTCACCTCTCCCTTTCCCTTGGGACATTGAAACAGAGCACACAACACAAAATCTAAGCTGCTTCCCAGTTTCGTTAATTCGTTGAAGCAAATCAACAAACACCTTCAACAACAGAAGAGTTTATTCCCCTCTCTCTCTAACTTGCTCTCTTTCTCCGTGGTGGTTTGGCCGTGAGAATTTATTCTGCTCGCGTATGACCCCAAAGTCTCTGGCCAAACCCCAGAACCAGGTATATATCCCCCTTTTCAGCTCAAAATCTATTCGTTTTCGCTTTTTCTATCTGGGTTTTGTTAATTTTGTATAATGGTGTTGAATTCTTGAATTGAATTGGATTGCAGGAGAAGAGCTGTTCAGTTATGGAAGACGTTTATGGAGTGATTGTGGTCCCTAAGGAGAAACTGCAACTCCAGCTTCAGGTTTCTCATAAAAAACCACCGCATTTCAACCCGCAATTTCGTCTTCCTGATGTTGGAAAAGCTTTTCAGGTCTGCTTCTGATCTTCTTTTGGGCCTTTTTTACTTTTGCTTTTGTTCAAGTTATTCCTTTAGATTCTTGATTCTGGCAATTGGTTGTTTATCTTTGTTTATTGCTTTGCTTGTAATGTACTAGTATATTCTCAAAGGAAACTACTTTTTTATTCTGGCTTTGTGTTTTCTTGTATAGAGAATCTGAAGGTAAGATTTTTGGTTGGTTGTTAAACTTGCTTCGGTATTTGGTGAAAGCAAGTGAGTCTGTTTTCTTGGACTCAGGATTCTACTTGCTGGCAGTTGGTTGTTTAAGTATGTTCTGTGGTTTTTTTGCCATTTTAAATGCACTAAACTATATTGTTGGCTGAAAAAACTTTGGATAATTCTTACTCACTATTCGCGGTGTAATTGTTTATGTGCATAAAGAGTCGTTAATTGAAATTTTCGAACATGAGTCATAGGAATGAGCTTAATTGTTCAAATTTCTACAGGATTTGGCGAAAACAAGGGAGTTTGGTGAGTTTCTTAGTGGTGCTTTAGCGGGGGCTATGACCAAAGCCATTCTAGCTCCCCTTGAGACTATCAGGTTGGATACTACTAAAAATTTGTTCTTTGTTTAGTTTTTCTTTCTGCACGCACAAGTTAACAATCCTCAGGTATAAAATCCATTATGGCTTGTCCACCAAATTTCTCATGCCTGACATGTTTCAAATGAACTGCTCCGTTTTTTCACTTCTCCCTGGAATTTAGAAAACGTAGCATTTTCATTTTTTTTTAACAGTAAAGAGTTTTACTTTGTTGTTTTTCCTTCAGAAGGTGATTTATTGCCTTTGGCGTCTTTCTATTTGAGCATTTATGGATATCAATAACTATGATGATTTCCTTTGATTGATACTGAAAGCAATAAGGCCAGTTCCTCACACATTTTTGCTACTGCACTCCATGTTTGAGGGATATTATAAATTCAACGCAGATCTACTTCTATCATATACTCATACTTAAGCATGGTTTCTTTGAGTTAGCCCAAGTTTGCCTGGTCTTTGCAACTGATAATATCTTCTGCTTGTGCACTGTCACAGCATATATATTGCCTTTTCAAATTTCAGTATTTTTGTCTAAAATTTTGATTGGAAAAATGCAGGACAAGAATGGTGGTTGGTGTGGGGTCAAGGAACATATATGGTAGTTTCGTTCAGGTTGTTGAACAGGGTGGTTGGCAAGGCCTCTGGGCTGGAAATGCCATAAACATGCTGCGGATTGTTCCAACGCAGGCAATTGAGCTTGCGACATTTGAATATGTCAAACGTGCAATGCTATCAGCTAAAGAAAAAGAAGATTCAGACCAAACTGAAAGGTCCAAGTTACAAATTGGTCCACTCAGTTTAAGTTTTAATTTGTCCTGGCTCTCTCCTGTTGCTGTGGCTGGTGCAGCAGCTGGAATTGCTGGCACACTTGCATGCCATCCTCTTGAAGTTATAAAGGTTTGTGTGAGATTTTGATTAAAGGACAGAAATAATAGGCCTTGGGATTCATTCTACTCTATCTGATTGATTTCTTTAAATATTTATACAGGACAGATTGACCGTAAGTCCAGATATATATCCCAGTCTAAGTGTTGCAGTCCGTAAAATCTACAAGGATGGTGGAATAAAGGCTCTCTACTCCGGGCTTTCACCCACATTGATTGGCATGCTACCCTACAGTACGTGTTACTATTTCATGTACGAGACAATGAAGAAATCATATTGCTTGGCAAAGAATAAGAAAACTTTAACTCGTGGAGAGATGATCTTAGTTGGGGCTCTTTCAGGTACAATTTCTGTCAACTTAGTCAGTTTGATTAAGATGTTAAAATGTTGTTTCCAATTGTTCCGGGCTGTATTTCATTTGACATTTCTGTATCCAATTTTTCCTTTTGTTTATTCATTTTTAAACCTTGTTAAAAAATCTCAATAATACTTTAACTTCAAAATTCTGTCACATGTTCCAAGAAGTGTTTCCACTTCTCTCTTAAGTGCTAAAAATAGCACGGTGCTGGATTGCTTTCATCTACTGTATTTAACTGAGTCTCGTAGCTGAAATATGATTCTCCTAGAAAATATTTCTTAACTATTCCCTTTTCCTATTTCAGGCCTGACAGCCAGCACAATCAGTTATCCTTTAGAAGTTGCTCGAAAACGGCTTATGGTTGGAGCTCTGCGAGGTAAATGTCCGCCTAATATGGCAGCTGCACTCTCCGAAGTCATCAGAGATGAAGGTTTGTTAGGTCTCTACCGAGGCTGGGGTGCCAGTTGTTTGAAAGTCATGCCTTCATCTGGTATCACCTGGATGTTCTATGAAGCTTGGAAGGATGTATTGCTTGCTGAGAGGCGATGTTCTTGACAACATTTTTTCCTCAAAACCGAGAGCTAGAAGAAGCAAAACCTCCAAAGTCTACTCTTTTAAAATGAAATGGCAAGTTACGGTATCTTCATTTAGAAGATGTACTTTCGATATTTCCAGAAGAGAAAGAAGGGGAGGTGATAATGGATTGTTGCTTCGCGTGTGAAAGGTCTGTTTAACTCTACAGTGCGACAAGTTCGGCAGTGTGTTCATAATCTGTTGCTTGTATTGGCAACAGAAATTTTGTAGGAGAGGAGAATAATCTGTCGATTTTTCAGTTATGTGTAACCATTTTCCTGGAGACTGGATCAAGACCATCTGAGTCTTGCAAAACTGTTCGACTGTTTTTGACTAACTTGCTTCTTGTAATAGATTTATGAAATAAACAAGTTACAGTTTATTAAAATGCACAAAGTCTCAAGAGAAACGATCTTTCGGTAATTTAACGAGAAACGGAATTATTTTACAATTTACCTTAAACATGTATTTTTCGTCAATCCTCTTGCGGATCCGGGTCAGTATCGTTTTTTCGTGGACCTTCTTGCTGATTCACTTGCAAGCTTTTTGCGGTTTGATATCATAAATTTTTAAGTTCAGATCATATGAATTTAGCTCGAAAACATAATATTTTTATGTTGACATTATAGTGTGTTTAAAAGTGATGCATGTAAATTGTAAGAAATAAAATGTAAATTGTAAGAAAATAAGAAGGTTGATGAAGACATTGCATTTTTTTTGGATTTTGAACAATCCTGAATAAATTGTTAATCTTTTTTTATTATGAGTTTTTTTACGTGTACAATTTTTTGGTTAATTGTTAAAGATATGTAATATATGCTTTCTCTTTTTTAGATTATAAATATTTTTCCTGAGATTATAAATGTTTTTCCTGGGATCATAAGGTTTCACTTTGAAATTATAGTGTTTTTAATTGGTATCATAATGTTTTCATTTTAAAAACATAGTTATTTATGAAAATATTGTAACTTGAAATAAAAACATACACTTTTATTAGTCTAAGATCGTAGTGCATAATATACTAGAGAACATAGTCATTATAACTGAAATCATAGTCATTATAACTAAAAATATATCCATTATAAAAGATAGCATAGTCATTATAACATAGAACATAACTATTATAACTGAAATCATAGTCATTATAACAGAGAACATAGTCTCCACATGTCGTTTTCTTTTAATTCGCATGCATTCACCTTCTTCTAGTTACAACTTGGGAGGTGTTAGAACATGTGCTTTCGTTTTTGTTTATGGTTTTCCACATGACTACACATAAAGTACTTCTGATAAACTTTTTCATTTTCATCATGTATGTACATCTTTTGAATGTGAATCCAACTTTAACAGCATGTTGTCTATATAATTTGTGCAGGACCTCCAAGTTGTTTGCATGTCTTTAAGTTGCCTCCAACATCAAAATCACCATGATTAGTCATCGTTGTCATTGTCAAGCTGACATTGTTTGAGTCGTCAACAACAACTATTGCTGCAATTAGGGCTGTCAATGGGTTCAAACCGATCCAATCCAAACCATTATATAGTACCCGGGTTTAAAATTCGCAACCGACCCATACAATTTGAAACCGGAACCGCTAATATAATCTAAAGGCTAAAACCAACAGGAACCGATCAATTCAATCATTTTTCTTCCTTCTCACTTTTCTTAATTCACCAGTTTCTTTTCTTCTTCTGTTCCTTCTTTCCTTTCTTCTGTTCTTTCTTCTTCTTTCCTTTCTTTCTGTTCTTTCTTCTTCTTCTTATGTCTATCCAGATTTCCAATTTGGGCATTATCAATTCGTGTTTCCACCATGCCCATCCAAAGCTACAACTGCCGCTATTTCGCCTCCCTGTTGTGAACCCCCATTGTCAACCCCGACCTTCTATATTCCACCATCACCACGCGATTGACCCACCGCCTCATTCATTGCCGACTTAAAGTCGATCGGCTAAATAGGGAGGGTTAGAGAGTCAATCGCAATCGTAGTTTCCGAAATCCCCTCTTGCTCGGTGTTGTTCATCCTTTGTGTTGATGACACAGCTTGACGAACCCCGACATCGCTATCTTCCACCACGTTGGGCGGATTGCCCTGCTTCCTCGAGCGATGGCGGTTCTTGCGATTTTTTTGGAGCCATCGTAGAGAGAGAAAAATTGCAGTATGTTTCTTGGAGCGTCTTTCTTTCTTTTGGGGAAAAAAAATTGTGCAAGAACAGGAACCAGACCGGTAATCTGGTCCGGTTCCTGACCAGTTTCGGTCCCTGAAACTGCAACCGGACCGGTCAGCCTTCTCATTGTGTGGGTTGGATTTAGTATGGATTATTGTGGTCTCAATCCGTTGACAAGCCTATATGTATATATAACTGAAACCCGTGTACGCGTTGAAAGTATTTTTACATAACTGCCACACATCGCTTGAACATAATGGGTGAGTTCCCGATCTAAATTTTCGAACATAGTTGTGGCTACGTTTTCTTCTTTCTTTCTTTTTTGTTTTTCGAGAAATCAGGATGGTATTACAAATGATACAAAAAATGAGTACAAGAAGTGCTAGTACATCTCAAACAGGGAGGGCATGAGTCCCTTCACTATCACACTCTACTTGATGTGCTAATCTATGAGCAAGGAAATTTGTTGATCGCAAAACATGTCTAATCTGAGCATAATCAAAACAACTAACATTGAGTTTCATAAATTCAATAAATTGTCCAGCCAAGGAAATGCATGGAACAAGAGAGTTTATTGCATTAACCACGTTATCACTCTCCACAAAAATGTGTCTCCAAATTCTGTCCACTACGAGTTGAAAGGTGTGACAATGGACATCGTCTCAGCGACCTCAGGGCAAAAGACATGAGTCATTCAACGCCTTTTCCAAGCCACCATTGCTCCGCTTTGATCCCGCGCAACGATACATAGCCCTGCAACTCCAGATTGAGCTTGATATGAAGCATCCACATTAAAAATTGATCACCGGATTCGGGGGGGGGGGGGGTGGGGGTCCAGGAACTTGATGATTCCGCTGGTTGAGCCGTATGGAAACTGGAACAGGCCTCCATGTACCTCTGCAAATACACCTGGGTAGCTTGGCCTAGCTCCAGGCCATCCCTTGCTTGCTTCCCATGCACTATGTTGTTCCGGTTGTGCCAAAGATACCAGCAACACACCACAAAATGGGAAAACTCCTCCTGGGATAACACCTATCGAATGTGAATCATCCACTCCCAAATGTCAGTCACCTGATTAATATAGATGCCAGCAGGCAGCCCTGAGGAAGCCCAAAACCCGGTAAACGGCAAGAATGAAAAGTATGGCAAATTGATTCATCAGCTGAATTGCACACATGACACATTAAATCAACATTAATATTACGACTTGCTAGTCTAGTCGTGACCGGCAAGCCATTATTAAGCAATCTCCAAAAGAAAACTTTAATCTTGTCAGGAATTTTAAGTCTCCAAACAAAAGTCCAGTTTCTAGTATCAGTGTTCAAACTAGACGCAGAAACCCTTGTGCCTGTTGTTCTCAATTTCCTAGCTACATGATAAGACGACTTCACCGGATAGTACCCGCCTCTAGTGAAATGCCATCGTCTTGTGTCCACACTCCCCAGAGAATACGCATGATACATTCCTTGTCTTTCGGCCAAAACAACGCATTAATCATATTACTATCCAACCCACTGCCATCTCCCCGAAGAAGGTTGCTCACATCAATGTCCCCAAAGTCAAATAAATCCGGTGTGAACGGCCTTCTACAGGAATCCCTTGGCAGCCAATTATCCTTCCACACACTCACCTTAGACCCATCGCTATTCACCAAAGAATACCATCCCGCACCACATTCATAGCACCCATGATACTCTTCCAAGAATAAGCATTGGGATTAGGTACCGCTTCAAGAATGTCACTAGAGGGGAAATATTTTGCTTTCATAACACGACTCAAAAGGGAATCCGGGTTTTGAATGATACGCCAAATTTGCTTACCAAGTAAAGCAAGATTGAAGGAAGGAAGATCTCTAACCTCATCCTTCTTGCTCTCACAAAGTACCTCCCAACTAACCCAATGAATCTTACGCTTATTCCCATCACCCCACCAAAATCTGGAAATAATCATCTCAAGCTCCCTCAGCAAATAATCCGGGAGTTTAAAGCATCTCATGACATAGGTGGGAATAGACTGAAGGACTGATTCAATCATAACTTCTTTACCCGCCTTAGACAACTGTTTTTCCCCAAAATCCTAAGTTTTAGCCCAACTTCTCTCCCTAATCCAAGCAAAAACCTCCCTCTTAGACCTACCCATATCCGTAGGTAAACTCAAATATTTCTCGTGTTTCTCTACCACCCTAATAGGCAAAAAAACCCCTCACCTCCTCAACCCTCTCACTCCCCACATTCCTTCTGAACACAACAGTAGACTTCTCTACATTAATCACCTGCCCAGACGCCAAGCTGTATAAATGGAGGATATCACGGACATACACTGATGCCTCCCTACTAGCCTCACAAAAAATCAAAGTATCATTCGCAAACAGAGGATGGGAGACACTAGTAGGGCTCACCGACACCCCCCTCAACACCCCACGCCTCTCCGCATCAGAAATCAAGGCACTAAAAGCCTCAGTACAGAACAAAAACAAGTATGGAGACATAGTATCCCCTGTCTAATACCCCTCTTCGGCACAATGGGACCAAAAAAAGTACCTTTCATATTAACAGAATACGAAACAGTTCGCACACAGAGCATAATGAGATTAACAAAAACCTGCTCAAAGCCTAACCTAAGCAACACACGTTCAAGAAAAGGCCATTCAACCCGATCGTACGTCTTACTCATATCCAGCTTCGAAGCCATATATATATATGTGTGTGTGCATATATATATATTTGTGTGTGTGTGTGTGTGTGTGTGTGTGTGTGTGTGTGTGTGTGTGTGTGTCTGTATGTATGTATGTATATGTATGTGTGTGTGTGTGTGTGTGTGTGTCATTGCCTTTAGTTTTCCTTTTCAAAAAGTGATTAATCTCATAGGAAATTAAAACACTATCAGAGATAAGACTATTAGAGATAAGACGGTTAGGAACAAAGGCAGATTGAGTTTCAACAATAATGGAATCCATGTGAGGCCTAAGTCTATTTGTAATGGCTTTGGAGGCATTCTTAAAAATTATATTGCTGAGGCTAATAGGACGAAACTGATACATCAACTCTGATTTTTTACACTTGGGCAACAGAATAATGTGAGTAAAGTTAAGCTTAGGTTTCAGGTTTTGATTATTCAAGATATCAAGTATGCTGGAAATCACATCTTTACCAACTACATGCCAGAATTTTTGATAAAAAAGAGCAGGTAATCCATCGAGGCCAGGGAATTTAGTAGGAAACATATCAAAAAGTGCAGTTCGTACCTCTTTTGTCGTGAATAGCCGAGAAAGATCCATGTTGATTGGTTGATCCACTTTCCGACTCATAGTATTAATCACAGCATTAATCTCCTCGGTCGACGGCCTGCAGCTCTCAAAAATCGACTCAAAGTAACGAACAACTATCTCCCCCATTTCATTATTCGACTATGTCCAGGCCCTTGCCTCATCATGAAGCTTTTCAATCGTATTCCGGCTGTGACATTTGGATGCTTGGGCATGAAAAAACCTTGTATTACGATCCCCTCGGCCAACCACTGTGCTTTTGCCCTTTGCTTCCACAGACTCTCCTCATCATCTAACAACAGTTCGAGATCCAATTTCAATTTCCTCGCCTCTGCTTTAACACTTGCCGAGAAAGGGAGAGCCTGTAGTCGTTCGAGTTCCTTGTTTACTCGCCGGATTTCCCTATGCACGTTTGGGACAGCTACCTTGCTCCAATTGGTCAAGCCGACAGCACACTGGTCCAAGTTCACGTCAATGGGGAGATCAGCCGTCCAAGAATTCCGAATAGCTTGCTCACAGTCGGACTTTTTCACCCAAATATACTCGAACTTGAAAACCTTGCGAGGACGGAATCTCTGTGGTGGAGATTGTTGCAGCACGGTCAAAACTGGCATATGTTAGATCTCCTACAAGGCTACAAGTGATGTGTTTGACTGTGTATTGGGGGAATAAATATTTCCACTGAACAGTAGCCACCGCCCGGTCCAGCCTTAACTTCGTATTTGCATTATTTTCTCGCCGGTTTGTCCAAGTATAGGAATAGCTTTGAAAATCGAGATCGACAAAATCATTATTAGCCAATGCTTCCCGAAAGTCGCGTATTCTCCACTCCGGAGTTGTGAACCCTCCTAGTTTTTCCCAGTGTTGCAGAATTTCATTAAAATCCCCCATTACTAACCACTTTCTTGACGAAGTCGAATCCAAGTGACGCAATAATCTCCAAATATGCTTCCTACGAGTGTGATCCGGCTCCCCATAAAACCCGGTGAATCTCTAAAGAACTCCAGACCCCCTAATCTCCACATTAGCATCAATGTGATTGCAACTAAAACTCGTGATGGTAACCGAAGTCTGCTTGTACCATAGAAGTGCAAGACCACCCGATCGCCCCACACTCGAAACACCAATGCCAAACAGATTAAACTTCTCCTTTAACTTATCTACACCTACATCATCTAACTTAGTCTCCATAAGGAAGACCAAGGTGGGGTTAAAATCTCTTAGAAGATTCCCAAGAGCCCGAACTGTCCAAAGGTTCCCAAACCTTGACAGTTCCAACTGAGGCAACTCATTGGGACAGGCGGAGGTGCCTAGCACTCTCCACCTCTGGTAAACCCAACATACTCCTCTCCTCTGATTCTCCAACCCGTATTTTCTTACTAGCAGAACCACTATCATCATTATCCTCCACCGAGAACTCTTTACCACCTTTACCTACACCTTTTCCACTACCAACCGGTCGTCCCCGCTTCCTTCTCACACCTGGAAGAGCACTCTCTGTCTGATTAGAATTAGCTGAGCCTAGAGGCTGTCTACTGGATTTGGCTTTAATTGACTTGACTTTGCTTGGCTTACAAATTGGGCTGGAATTCTGGGGTAGGGATAAAGGGCTATGTTTAAGTTGATTGATAAAAGTTTGGCGGGCTCCCCCCATGAAGGAATCAGTCAAGTTTGGGCTGGAAATTGGTGGAAAATTGGGGCTAAAGTGTGGAATTTGGCCTATGGTAGCCTGCTGAGCTACTATGCTATTGGGTTTGGTAAGCGTTTCGGTTGAGGCGATAAGTGGGTTGATTGGCAAACGAATAACAGGTTGGGCTGAAACAGACTCAGATGATGGGTCACTGTCTAAATTGGTATACGGAACTATCTCGGAACTGGGTGGCTGGGAATTTGAAATTTGAACATCCTTCTGATAATAACTATCCCCGCAATCCATGTGCATCTCACCCGAATCAGTTTCGTCAACTGTTACAATTTCCTTACCTTTTCGAGAATATGATTTATCCCCGAAATTTTTGTCAATAGATTCCTGAATATTCTCATCTGCCTTTTCCAACTGAACCAACTGGTCTCCTAGCATGGAATTCTCGTCCGTAAGCTTGTCCATCTCCGTTGGACTCCTCACGCCTCTATTCTGTCTCGTATCCACCACTCTAGGATACATCGGAGGCCGCCCCTGATTTCTTTGAAGACCCCCATTAACATACTTATGATTCTAGACATTAGCATGAGTCCTTAGCCAGTCCATGTATGTCAATTTGTCATCCGGTATGTCACTATGTATTTCCTTAAACTCCAATGCTTCGTGACAATCCCTAACTAAATGTCTGATAACCCCCACAATAGTAGCATAAATTAGGCAGGCGTTCATATGCTAACTGAATAGTGGTTTCTGTACCACCCAGTCCTGTGACCTGAATCATACGATGCAAAGTTTTCGTAATATCAATCCTAGTCTTGAAACGGAAGGAAGCTCCCAAAAAACCTTTGGCATGAGAATTGTCGACTGCCACAAACTTTCCCATTTCATTTCCAAGAATCGGGGCCATAGCCTCGTGTCTCAACTGTACCGGTATCCCTTGCGCATGTACGAAAACTTCTCGTCCAACTTAACCAAAAGAGGATCATCACTATCTGTCAATGTACATAGCACAACTAAGTTTTTATCAAAGTTCCAAGGGCCCTCATTAAAAACTCGCTGCATCTCATACGCACTTTCAAACTTAAACAAAATTATGTCATCTCCAATCTTATGGAATGAAACAGCCCTGGATACATTCCAGCCTCCCAGCATTGTACGTTCGAACGCTTCCAGATTTACGGACTTCCGAGAGAGCACCTTGCCCACTAAACAACAATTATGTCATCTCCTATATGTACTTGCTGCGATTTCGATTATGTCAAACTTAGTTTCATACCCAGATTCACCAACTCCTCCTCCTCCGACGCCATTGTCACGAAGAGACATCACCGTGATTAATACTATAAGAGAAGGGGTCAACCATCAACCATGACTTTCCCTGAAACACACAAACACAAGAAGAACAAACAAAACACTCCAAACACCAGGGTTAATGTGGTAGGCTTAGAAAAGGTAAACGAGTAAAAGACTGACAAAGATAATGTAAAGAGAATCATGTAAGAAATTAAACACCCAGAAAGGATATAGGCAAATCTTTATTTAAAATTTGAAAAAAACTAATGGAAATGACGCTAAAAAATGAGCAAAACAATCCGACCAAGAATCATGAGCCTATCAAGAACCTCTCGGAAACTTTATGGCCTCGCAATCACTCGGATTTTTGGGCGGAGATCTCACCGGTTAACAAGAAGAGCAGTGCACGTGTGATACGAGAAGAGATTGAAAGCTCACAAGAGTAAGAGCTCAATCTCTAGCCTAGAGATGGTAGCTCTCAAGAAGAGAGTTTTTTATACGTTTTCTTCTTTCTAAGATTACGAAAGTTTACATGCAGACAGATTTTCATATTCTCTCAAATTATCTCACTCGGGGCGTATGTTTAGGTTGATTTTGTCTAGTGCATAATTATCATGACATCACCCCACCATTTATTGTCCCACTATTTTAATTTTATTATGTTTCGATCACTTAATTTGAGTTCTTACGTTGTAACGATAATTTTAGGATTTTCGATGTACTAATTAAAGGAGAGTTTGTGTTTAACTAGGCTAAGCTTGTCCTAATTGATCATCTTCAAGTAAGGAGTATTTCTCGACACTTTTACTTTATTTCATATTATCCTACATATATAATTTTACAAATAACGTATTGTTATTATATTAAAATATGGTACTTAGGCTCTATTTTTTTCAACTTAAAATCACTTGAGTTCAGTTAAATTCAGTTATGTTCAATTTAGCTCGGTGTATTTATAATTTATACCTTACTTCAGTACAGTTAAGTTCAGTTCAGTTCAGTAAATTTTAGTTGAAGAGAACATAGCCTTAATAGTTTATTCGAAAACTAGACGTTATTTGTCATACTGGGTTTATATATATTGGTTAATACTGGGTTTCTCGACAATTTTGTTTGGGTTTCACATACTTGATCCTTTCGAATAAAATTGGCTTGAGATTCACCCTTACACCTTTTTTTTCCAGTTAAGTAAGTGACTACGGTTTTTTAGGAGGTTGTTAGTGAAAGCAAGTCGGTTTAGAATAGCTATTGTATTTCTGAAGGTTGTATAAGTTTGAGTGTTGTATAATTTTATTTCTACTTTTTATTTATATGCTCTGACTTAACTTTTCAAACTGTTTTACAAGTAAGTTGAGGCTTCATCTTGTTGTAAGTCCATCTAACGGTAGACGGCCGACCGCGCGAAACTATTTAATTTTGGGGCGTGACACAATCGGTCATCACTGATTCACTCACACAAAGTCGAAAATATCAAGGCTTGTCATCTATTCGACTCCTAATCTACAACATCAACGTTCGATTGATTCTACTCCAACAACATCATCGATCGATTCTACACCTAATCTACAGCGTCGTCGAGGATCGATTCAAAGTTTTCAAACAATGGATACATCGAGCAACAATAAACGAAGACTCATTAAAAAATCGGAGACAACATATCACGAAGATAACATATGCAAAGTATATCACGAAGACATCATTACATGTGAGTTTTCTACATTTCATATTCCAATAATTTTTCCCCAATTATTAGGTTAATTCGTTTTCTTCAATTTTCCGATTTAAAATGATGAACATGGGTCTGAATTGTTTTTATCAAATAGCTTCACACTAAACAGATAAGATAAGTATTCGCAAAAACTTAACTTCTAGTTTTTAATAAATCTGTTGAGAGACGTACCTTGTTCAACATGAACTGGTAATTAGCGAGATTGTAGTCTTCACTACAACAAAAGTTGAAAACACAAATATAAAGTGAATCATTTGATGTTTATATGGACATTGTGTTTTTCATAGGCTGAATCGTAGAAGTCAGAATTCTATCTTTTAGCAGGAAGGCGAATTTGTGTTGATAAAAACTGAAAAACCCTAGCCAAATGAAATTATAAATTATTACATTACCTTTTTCATACATATAATAGCCAGAATAGGCATTAAGATTCTAAGCGTGATATGGAGGATATTTTTAGAGCCTCATCTTATTAGCGTCATTTATATTGTCTGATTTGATTTTAACACAATTATATTAATCTTTTATGTTTTGTTGCACTTTAAGAAATAACGTGTTTTTTCCCCTATTGTTTTGTAAAATTAAACTGATTGGAATTTGAGGTTTATGTACTGATCACCTACACTGTATAATCATCTTAGAATCTTAATGCCTAATTCTTGCTATTATATGTATGGAAAAAAGATAATGTAATATACTGATTTCATTTGTTTAAATTAAGTTTTAAACTTCAGTCAAATATGCCTGAAAGGTAAAAATCGGACTTCTGCAAATACAGTCCATGAAAAACACGATGTTCACATAATGGGCGGATTACCATAACATTTAAATCGCTTCATTTGACTTGATGAACATTGATTTGGCCTAAAATACACTTTAAATACCCCATTTCAATTTCATTCCAAATACAATTTTACCAAAATTCCATCTAAATGGTCATTTGATTGACATGTCAATCGGCCCCTAATTAATTCGTTTTTATTTGTATTTTCACTTTTCTTGCATTGAAGACTATATTCTCGCTAATTACCAGTTCATGTTGAACAAGGTATGTCTCCCAACATATTTATTAGAAACGGAACAATATATTTTGGGAATGCTAATCTTATATGTTCGGTATGAAGCTATTAGATATAAAACCATTTCGACCCATGTTCATCACTCTAAATTGGAAAATTGGGGAAAACGAATTAACGTAGTAATTGGAGAAAACTAATTTCGATCTGAAATGTAGAAAACTCTTATTGCTTACAAACTTTAAATCGACGTAAGAATAAAAAAATATTTATAGACAAAGGAAATTATTCATACTGGCATGTCAACATAATGCACCCCAGTAATCATGCACAACCCACATATTTAAATGAGGTGGAAGCCTTAAGAATGATTGAATGGGTTTTCATTTAATGTATAGACAGACAGACAGATAGATATACATTTAAATTAAAATTGAACAAAGACGAAAAGAAATGTATGGAAATTATACAAAATTGAACAAAGACGAAAAGAAATGTATGAAAATTATACATTCAAAGGTATCGAAATCAAAACTGAAATCCACAAATAAAATTTTCCCATTTATTTATATACACAAGAATATGAGTATCTCTAGCTAACTTATTTAAAGACAACCTATGATTTATAAAAAAATTATCTACGTGATTAATCAAAATGTCTATGTTGTTAATAAAATTCAGTGCTTTCGTAATACAAAAAAAATATTAATGTTAAGATCATAGATATTTTGATAAGTATCATCGATGCTTTCGTAATATTAAAAAGTACCGATGATTTTGATAAGTATCATATATCAAGTTCTAGATAAATTATGTAGATACCATTTTAGGAGACTTAATGTTCTATATTTTTGATAAATAAATAAAAGAAAGTCTAGTTTGAGACGGTCTCTAAATAAATTCTTTAAAGACAGGCCAATAAGAATATAATCGATATCATTAATAAAAACATAAATGTTCTCATCATTTATGCTATTTTATATTACCACAAGGCTTGTGTTAAATTGAGATCACATTTTATTATATTGAGGGCAATTACGTTTATTTTAGAAAGTAGTAATTAATAAACCAAGAAGTAATCTTTCCTAATATAAATACGATTCCTCTCAATATAATAAATGTTGATCCTGATTTAACATCATCCATCAAGGGAAAAAAATTATTTTATCTACACTAAAGTGAGACACTGCCACTTTAGATACACTAAAGTGAAATTGATCAATTTAAGTGCACTACTACAATCACATGTTCAATTGAGGAACTCCGATCGATATTCCGATCGAATTGATGATGTGGCCGCCGGACGTGTGATTTTCCCTCCAAATTCGTATTTGACTCATATAAAAACACGATACACAATGCGGACGTGCAATTCAAAAAAAATTAAAATATATAAAAAAATCGCATTACCTAATTTGAGTACACTACTGCAACCGCCATATAAAAAAATTGCATTACCTAATTTTTATAATTTCTGAAATATTTTTCATAATTTTTTAAATTATTTTATAATTATAATACACAATTTATACCGAGATTTAACGTGGACACGACACGTGTCCCGCATTTGTATTTCAAATATAAAGATATGAGTCAAATACGAAATTGGTGGGAAAATTTTCAATGGCCACTTCATCAATTCGATCGGAAAATCAATCAGAGTTCTTCAATTGGATAGGTGGTTGCAGTAGTGTATCCAGGTTGGTCACTTTCACTTTAGTGTAACTAAAGTGGCAGTGTATCATTATGTTGTACCAAAAAAGATCCCCCTCCCCCCACCCCCACATTTTGACATACTTTCTGGGTATAGCTTGTCATTTACTTTTTTTTTGAAAAAAATAAAAGTAGGTATATAATAATTTTTAATAAAATAATATTAGTGGGTCCTTGAAATTGAATTTTTAAGTCGAAAATTGGATAAATTAAATATAGTGAATTTACTTTTTTAAGTTATTTAATGTTAAATTTGAGTGAGTGGTTATAAAAATAAAATAATAAGTTTATTTGAAACACTGAATGATAAAATTGGAAGCCATTTCTATGATAGAGAGTATGATAGATCATTTTTAGACAAGTCATATAATTATTGTCTCTCATCATATTGTGAATAAATAAAATCATGTTAGCCAAAATCCCGTAAATGCTGTGAATTAAACCATGTCAGCCAAAATCAAAAAATTCATAAATGCGAATGGCATGAATCAGAGAGTTGAGGGGGTGGCAATTCACACAATCTGTAGAAAAACCTTGCCCTGGTCAATATCTGTGAAACAGTTACACTGAAAACGTTCAGATAAGAAGAGAAAAGGATGAGTGCAAACTTGCTAAACGGAATGTAGAAAGTAACTTCGAAACCTTTACATCTTCCAGAATTTTGCATTTTGTCGATCAGAATGGTATACAAATACATCGGATCGTTAATCTGTACTCTTACATAAGTCTAGGTTAGAATCTGCAAGCTAAGCCGAACAAAAAGCCTAAAATACAAAGGAACCCTACAACTGAACAATCTACAACACTGTCTCAGAGAAAACCAAAGGACCGAAAAGGAGCTCAGTACGGTGGGGTCATCTACCAGCGGCGCTGCCATGCTAAGCCTTTCCCACTGCTACTCTCGGCCACATCTTCTGCCGAAGAATCAGACCCGCTCCCGATTGATTCTTCAGAAGTATCGTCTGGATGAAGTCGAATCTTGTCTTGGTTCTTGATTATCCAATTAGTGAACTCAGGAGAAGATGCCAACTCTGCAATTGCATGCTTAGTGGATTCTTCTGTGAACTCCTTCCATTCTTCCTCGGAGAACTTCTTCCGGTTAGGTGTGTTGTGAAAGGTAGAGTAGTAATCTTCTGGAGTCACTGCAGGTCCTTGACTGGAGAGTGGTGATCTGAGATTTCTGCGCCTAGATGGTGATATAATCCCTGGAGAGAAGATAAAGGAAATCAGTACCTTATGTTAAGGACCAGGCAAAAAAAAATTGACAATAACACTCCAGGTTGAATGGATATACTGTAAGACAAAACTAGACAAGGTTACCAGAAACTACTCCGAGTTGTGTCTTTTTCTTTCCG
The DNA here is from genome assembly GCA_036897095.1 of Plantago elongata. Classification (NCBI taxonomy): domain Eukaryota; kingdom Viridiplantae; phylum Streptophyta; class Magnoliopsida; order Lamiales; family Plantaginaceae; genus Plantago; species Plantago elongata. The sequence goes on along the minus strand of JAYMSP010001649.1, from coordinate 11,265 downwards.
TAATTCTAATTTACGAATGTATTTATGGCTTTCTGGATAAATAACCTCCACACAGAGCTGCAGACTTACAGTTACCCTATGTGCTTATTATTTCTCCATGACAGTAACAGGGGGTTCTATGCCCTCATATATCTTCCAGTGCAATTCCGATTCCCATAATAGAATACTATGCTGGAGTTTGATACCAGTTCTATTTTGTCTTTTGGGAATTACCAAGGTCTAACTAACACAACATATCAAGGACTTTTTACACATGAATACTTATTCAGTTATTTGGACTGATACACCACTGAGCTAATCAGTTTGCTGTGAGCTTAAAAAAAATGGTCTAACGAACTCCTACAGGTAGGATGTTTGTCTGGCCTTTTGGAAGCACTTTCAGCAGCTTTTAAAAGATCATGACCTTATAAAACATCAAGCAGAAACCAAAAGCCACGTCTGAAATGTTGTATCAGGGCTTCCAAGCCAGAAAAGGAAAACAAAGCCAAAATCAGGTATAGCTTTAGAAGGCTCTGGCAATCACCTTCTAAATTTTCTTGTCGCGTGCAGATCAGGATAGAGGTGAAAGACACATGGATATAAATGAAAGGTAAGTTGTTTAATAGAACTTTTTTAACAAACAGAATTAAACAAAATGTTCGAGTATATTGAGTAATCCATTTATGGATTTATCCTAAAGAAGTCAGTGGTCGGTACTTGCTCCTACTTAAATGTATGTGCAGCAAGAAAATTTTAGAAGAAAACCCAGAATCAAGGAAGCTAAGTAATATAAGCTAACAAGTACCTTTCACGGGGGAGTTGGCCCATGCGGGTGGACTGGCAGTCCTTTTCCGTAACATGCCACTCGAATTTTTTGCTCCAGACCTACTCAAGAATTCAGTGCGCTTCTTACTATTTAGCCTTCGATTGCTCCATCCCCATGGACTACCATAAAAACAAAGATATTTTACATTATCCAGGAAAGGAATAGAAATAGTTGATAAGAAAAGTGTGGCAGTAAAAGAAATATTGCCCCACTAACAAGCGTGGCAGGAAAACAAACAAGTGTTTCACCACTTCAGATGAGAAGTGCAAATTAATTTCAGAAACTTTTAAATCTAAAATAACCTGCCTAAGCAGCATAAGAGTTGACCAGGTAATAAGCTCACAAACCACAAGGTCTTACCGATGTCGGGACTGATACATGGAAGTAAAGGAATGGTAAGTCCCAAAAATACAGATGAGAACTGCCATGGCCAAAGGAGTATCGAGAGAGCTCTGAAAATTGGAATACAAACAAGAGTTACCAGCTGTACAGTATACAAACTCATACTCTAGTAGACTATAAATGTAAATATACAGGCCAAAACAAGATGAAAAAGTCCGAGGTGAACGTTAGTAATTACTAATTAGAATGTAAAAGTGAAAATAGAAAATGGGCTTGCATACAGGAACTTCCATTAGGCAGACATGCATAAAATCATAGTCGATACTAGTAACCTAATATTTCCAACACACATACATGTGCATACACAAGCACAGATTATAATATCAACAAGGCATAAGCCTGTAACCCAGATAGATTAAGTTGAGCAGGGTTTTGAAGAAGTTACACCATGAGTAAAAACTAATCCATACTAGCATGATACAATAATGCATGACAAACAAGGCCATAATGGCAAATCAAAAAAAAAAAAAAAAAACAAGGCCATAATGGATTCTTTCACAGTGCATCTTCGACTAACATCATCTTTCTATACAGGACAGGAGTCTTCTATGCAAAAGTGCTAAAACCAAATTTGTTTTGTCCAAAATAGAAAAGCACGAAAGGAACCTGGATGATAAATGTCACAGCAATTATCCGGATGGCCCATTTAACAAACTGGGCTATCCCAACTTCCACTGTTCCATCTTCTGTAACAACATATTTGCGTACAAGCCAATAACCAAATCCAGCTCCAGCCAGTACAATTCCAACAATAATGAATACAAGTACCTGCGGAAAGAAAGAGATGTGAAAAAAAATACTTGAGATAGACAAAGGAAAAGGTAAAATATAGTCATCTACTGTCATATGCACACAGACCTAAATATATGCATCTGCCCAGAGAAGATAGAAGGCAGGTCGACCAAATATAATTCTGAAAATTGCCGTGTCGTGGGTTGTACCTTTAAAGTGGTCGTCTAACGGATTGGGACGATGGTAGACAAAATTGACCAAATCGAACTACACTTTTCACACATGGATAAAAGGCTAAATGAGTAAAAAATCAAGAGAAGTAATACATCCCAGTTCCGAAAAAATGGTTTACCTATTAAAAGAAACACAAGTTGAAATGTGAAACTACTTATCTCAAAGTTGTCATCAATGATCTTGCCACATTCATTTAGAATATCAAGAAATGATAAACTATGAAACATAAAAAAGTATCATAACCTACTGATACAAAGTATTCTCCTCCATGACTAAAGACAGGCTTGTTTTCAATTTTCGATTGCCCCACATTATACACTCATTAGTAATTTCTTTTTGTATAGCAGTACTCCATTCCCTCTAAAGATTTACATTGTGCTTGAGGATGCAATTATTAAGGCGAAGTGGATAAAAAATACTGTGAATGGAGTATAATTTGAGTAAAGAATGAACAAATTAATGTGACTGGGGTATTATTAAATAATTAGTAATAAATAATTACGAATGGTTGTATTATTTGGACAAACAATAACGGGTGGGGTAGCAAAGTTGTAAATATGTTTCTGTGGTGACTGTAATAATTGTGTGATATATTTCCATTTTTACATGGGAAGCTTCTAATGGAACAACAAGAAAAGAAAGACGGGAAGCTTTTGAGAGAAAGGAATGAGTAGCAAATACTAAGTCAGCTTATATGCCCTTCTGTTGGAAAGGGAAACATATCATTCAACAATTAGAAGGGATTAAATATAATGGAACATAAATGTATTGTTAATCCGAATGAGGGCAATATTTCATTTCGTAGAGGTACAAATAGACAAATTAGGCTAATTTGACCAAAATTGGCCCATGTGAAAGAGGAACATGTGTTTCTGCATGCTCCCTAAAACAACACCAATAAGATGAGCTCACCGGATTGTGCATCTCCTCGCTGATTCCAAAATTCACAAGGATTGAATTGACAAACATGGAGAACCGTTTCAGCAGAAAGGAACCAGCTCCAATCTGGTATGCAATGCAGTATGTCGATATCAGATTTATATATATATCATAATACCAAACCAGGGATATAGAAATGAAGCATATAGCTTCCCTAATAATAGAGCACATTTATTGTAATGAGACTGACCGCTAGACCATATAGGCCGCTGTACAGAGCAGTTTTCCTGCCAGTTGGCAACAATTTCATTCCCTGTAGACAATCACAAAACAAAAATGTAAAGTTCTTTGCAGGTTGAAAGTGGGAATTATAAACTACTAAATGACTTAATAAACTTTACAGTCCACCTGACAGTTAATATACTGAATAAGTGAATATGATGTTCAAGTCAAACAGGAAACAGACTGTAAAATGAACTAGAGACCAGAAGTTCATTTTGAGAATGAATCCAACAGATATATCTCGGATGTCTGTGTGTGAATAGTGTATAAGCTCCAAGTCAATTAACTCTTCTATGTTAATCCAATTATGAAACTCATCTATTTTATAATATAACCTCTGAGACGATTCTGGACTCAAACTGACTGCTTATTTTTTCATCACCAAAAAGAAAACCGCAAAACTAATTGAAGTGTTGGAATAATCCTTGGACACCTTGCATGCAGATCCAGGAATCTAAAAAGATTATATATATGCAACATCCTCAGCATTGTATAGATAGTACTCCCTCCGTCCCTAATTCAATTTCCCGTATTCCTTTTTGGGCCGTCCCTGATTCAAGTTCCCGTTTCTATATTTGGAAATATTTGAACCCCACAGCCCATTATAATAATCTAAACTGGCCCATGCGAGCTTCCTCGACTTTATTTCCACTAATATTTTTAATAAACCCACATTAATTTATTACATTGCGTTAAAACATGTGCCCGGTCCCGCAGGAACTTGAATTAGGGACGGAGGGAGTACATATTTTATCAAAAAACATACTCCTTCCTTCTGGTCTTTTAAAAACTTCCTAGCATTCCTTTTTTGACGTTACGTTAGAAACTTACTAACCCATAAATGGAAAGTTTTTATCCTACTAACTAATTTTTTTATTATATATCTTTCCTACTCCATCATCATTTTATTAAATCTCTCTCTTACTTTATCATCCACTTACAACTTTACCAATATAATACCCCACACAAACAATTATTCTATTATTTTTCCTTAATACTAGATAAAGTAACCTCCTATGAAGTTTTTAATGGACCGGAGGGAGTATATTTTAGCAAAAAACATTTCAGATCTAAGACATACTGGAGATCAGACAAGACTGGATAAACTGATAAACAAGATCAAGAAACAAGGCCTGCATTAACCTGGAACTCTAGATTTAGCAATTAAATTAATTCAAATAACCTGAAACAGCAGGATCAAGACGACGAGGCAAACTCCTATAGCCATTGAGCTGCTATAGTAAAATGGAACCCAGCCACTAACAATGGGTGCCAGCAGCAATAAAACCAAGCCAGAAACCAGACAAAATAGTCGCCATCTCTGGAACTCTGGCATCAAAACAACCAAGATAACACAATATGTCGTTAGGAACAAAACAAGATAGTGGAGAGGGGGAGTGAAAACCAACTTACACATGCACGCAAGAAAAAGATTCTAAAGTAGATGAAGGTTTAACATAAAATGATCAAATGGTCACGAGTCCAACCTTCATTTATGCTGACAGTTACAGAACCGGACAGGTTATCGACAAACTTCACGTCAATATATCTATTTCCATACGGGGACATAGTAGAGCTCCAGATTCCATTGTGGATAATTTCCCAGTCATCGCTGTCACACTGGCATGACCCAACTGAAGCATTGCTGCAGCAAATAAGGATGCAGAGGGTTATGGGTCCAATTATTAGGAAAACCAGATCTACAGAAAGTTCTTTCACTTACTTATGTAAACAGATCTGGATCCTCTTGTAAAATTTCTCGGGAATTTCATGTGAAGGAACCAGAGTGACCTTATGTGCACTAGAGTAACTTCCAAGTTTGAGTCTTGATAAGCCAGATACGTTAACTCGTGCGCATCGAATAGGTTTATCAATTAAAACAGACTCCAAGACCACAGTGGGAGTAATATTTACTTCTTGATTCGTTTCCACATCAACACCTGGAAGTTTAAGGACGAGCAAATGTTAGAAAAAACTTCACAGCACGAAATACTTAATAGCAGTAAACGAAACCACAGAAACGACGAAATTTGGCCTATTAGACACAGTTTGCTTCAACAACTAGTTCATATTTTTAGCCCATGTTGACAGACACCCAAATGCAATGCAAGACAGAGATTTATTGCTTGTGAGTTCCAGACAATCAAAGAAAGCATGTCCCACCAAACACAACACAACTTCACTACTTCAGTACGTTTTAAATACACGGATAGCATTTTCTACACAATTTTCTGAAGACATGAGCAATCTCTAGTGACTGTTGTGTCTTAGTAAGTCCAGATCCAAAATTTGTTTCTGCTGGCACACAACGCCTATAGAAATTATTAAGCAGAAACCGTGGGACTAAATGTCTTTGGCAGGAATTAATTCAGGAACAAAACAGTTGTGGAGCCTTTTATTTCCAAGAATCCCGTAAGCAGCTAAAACCTGGATGAACATCAGTCTCATCTAAATTCAACTTTGCAGCCAAAGCATACTCCCCAATAATTGTTAAGTTGAGTATTACAAATCAATGCCCCAAGTAGTATTAGTCTCACACTTGAATGAACTCATAACTTCTCAACTAGCCATATACAGTTCCCTAAGCTATAGCATTAATTCACACCAAGTCACCAACCAACCATACTCCCACAGTTGAATGCAAAATAAGTATCCTACTGAAACAGTACTTCATACCATGTAATGAGCATTAAGCCACAAACACCGTAAATATAGCGATCCAACTCTAAGAACCACATTGAAAGAATAATCTAAAACTCATATACTCTCTTTTAGATCATGTTAACACGACTGCCCAATAAGATCATTTTCAAATGCAACTACTAAATAACAACAACCATAAAGAGAAAATGTCCGGGCTTTAAAATCGTTAGCGAAAAATACTAAAGGGGTGAATAGGATGAGAGCAATAGGAAGTAAAAGGTGAAAAAGAGGAACCCTAACCTAACCTAACTTAATAGTGAAGTAAGATCGTGAAAGAGTACAGGGGTGAAGTAATTGAAAAAAGGATAGGAAATAGTAGTAGTTACCAGTGAAGACAGTGGCGTGAGAGGAGATGAAAGCGAGAGAGTAGAGAAGCAGAGCGAGACAAGTGCGAAGAGAGAGCTCCATTATCGCTCCTTGGAATGGGAACCAAGGAGGAGACCAAAGCGCGCCTATTAGCTAGGCAGATCAGTCGATTTTGATTTTGATTTTGATTTTGATTTTGGTAGTTTATCCTGGATTTTGATTTGAAAGGGCTTAACTATTTATACAACAGGCGTAAAATGGTGGCGTCCTATCACGACAACAACAACAAGAAGAAAGCCAATTTAAAGTCGGTCACAACAATTTTTCATTTCGTAGTCATAATATTATTGCTAGACTCTTTAAAATTTTCTTTTTAGTTCAGATTTTGCTTCATTAACAAAGAATTTTATTTGACGGTAGAAGCTAGAGCTTTTGTATATGTGAACTGGAGATTAATACATAAATGTCATGAATTTTGCGTGAGATCGATAGAAGAATATCATTAAATTGTGCCAAACAACGGAGGAAATCGCATCAAATTGAAAAGATGAGGAGAGAAAGACCGAATAAAAAAGCGTATTGACTATTACGTGTATCAGAAGCCAGATTTACAATACACTTTTATATGCGGGCCTGACATATAAATATGGATTGGCCCAAATTTAAATATGGCATACGAAACACGGTTAAACCATATTAGAGAGTATTATATGACTTAATTCACCTAATATAATATTGCCTAATAAACTTCTCTCTATATATTTTACATTTGTCTATATCAATATTCTTATGGATCTGAATTGAGTGTGAATTATTAAAAATTGAATTCAAAAATGATTTTAATTATTATTTAGCTCAAATTTTGTCAGCTAACTTATTAGTTCGAAGTTCGACAAAGTGAAAAGTGTGAAGAAAGTTATGTTGTAAACGTATTAAATGTTTTCGAAAATACATGTCATATGTTGTAATTTTATTTTTTTATTATTATTATTTTCTTCCTTTATGTATTGAAATTTATTAGTTAACGAATGATATTAGAGTTCATGTTTATTTTTCTAAATATTGTATTTTGATTGGGTAAATATATTGTTACTAATGCCAACATACTAAACTTTGACAAATTCACGATAAACATATATAATTTCATGACAAAATCTAGAAAGTTTGATGTGAAAGTCAACATATGTGAATTTGGATGAACATTGATGGGCTGAGCAAAAAAAACTCGAGAAAACAATTGCGGGTTTGTCTAGATTTTTGGACAAATTATCTATGTTTGTCTTTACATAGAAATTTGAGGACTCTCAAATATGTAAGGGTCTCTCGTAAGGCGGACTCGTGTGAGCACTAGGTTTGGTCCGAATTATAAATTTTTTATGATTTAATAGTATAAATATTGAAATTAAGATAAAATTACAAAGTTAAACAGGCATTTATTCAAACCACGATTATATTATAACAACAAACGTTTGAAATAATGTAATGCAAATGAAGATAATCACACAGTTCATAGTGTCTTGCAAATGAAACACAAGCAAACACATACACAAATCAAGCATTAAATTTTTTAAGTAGGGAAATCGCCACTTCATATGTTTAAATTATGCCTCAGACTCTCTTAGAATTTCAATGTCTCAATTGTCATGCTTCTGGGATCCATTTGAGGGAGAGTTATGAGCATTTGCATCATTTGTGTATGGGCCAAATCTGCTTGTGTCTTGGCCATACGTGCTTGGGATTCAACTAGTACCCTCACGTCCTCCAACTTCTATGCACACCTTTATATCAAGTACTCGGGCTCTATGCATTCATTGCCAATTTCTTCTCATTTACCTCCCTCTTTTCAATATAACATTCCAGTTATTGACCGGAATTGCATGATTAAGATATACATATGAGAATAGTGGTATGACCCTACTGCTTAAATACCAACATCATTGTCTTCGCTTACGTATAATTGCTTGCTTCCCCCCACCCCCCCCTCCCCCCCACTTTTTTTCTTTTTTGTTCATTATATCTCCTGCTACACTTTCTTGCACATCATCGTGCACTTAACAATTAGGAACTTCTATATTATGAGGCCCCATATAGCTCATTTTGGTTTACCATTCAGAGTACTCCCTCTCATAGGTTCCCAATAATGAAGCACGTCGAACTCCTCAATTTGTGGATGTTTTTGTACATATACGGTGTTGGCGTACCTTAGGACATTGTCGTTATTGTGACCACCCTTGTTCCCAATAGCTCGTGCGGCCTCCTCATATGAGTTCACAAACAAGTTAATGATCGATAACCGGACATCATCTGCCTCGTAGTAAACTGTCTTTTCAAGCATTTATGGTATACATTCCGCTGGTCCGCACAACATTCTACTTGCCCAACACCTTATGGGATAAATTTGTTAATTTTATTGTTCTTCTCAATTATCAGATCTCTACTCATTATTCTTCTCCAATTTGAGTTTTACTCACATCTCGAATGAACTCAAGAACATATTCGAAGAAATTCTGACCCCCAGTACCCACATGAAGTGTCTTATTAGTATAAGAGCTTCCACTCTCGAAAAAAAAGAAAGTACAAGCTTCACGCCGCTTTTGTAGAAGCTTTTGGATGTGCTATCTTCTTTCTTGTGCTTTTCACCCTCGCAACCACCGATTGATTTTTCGGGATAAACGTTTGTGTAGCCTGGAAATTTGTGGATGTAAATGTCCAGGGTGAGTAATATGAATCGTATGGAGAATTTGGATTGTTGATCAGGTCGTTGGGTGTTTGATGTTAACTACTTTGGGGTTGGTTACTTTGTCAGATTTGTGCGATGAGTTTATCTATGATGTCTAGATGGCTAGGAGAATAAGCAAATCTTTAATACACTAGTATAAACATGAATGTCTTGTCTGCATGTGGTACAAAGAGTAGTTGGTAGATGTCTGTTGGATACCTAGTTAGCTAGCTAGTTATTGCAACATTCTATTTGGATATCCTCAACCTCAAGTGTACTTTGTTGTGTCCCTTGTATTTTTTTTATAGTTTGTTTGAGGTTTGAAACTTGTTGTAATTGGGATCAATATACTTTTTAATTGTCATATGGGCTATTGGAATGAAAATATATTTGTTCCAAATAAAATATGTAGACGTTTAGTTTATAGAGTTCATCCACTAAGTAAACATCTCGATCTTCATCCCCATTTATAGTCCTTTTTCCTATGCAATTTGACACCACGACTTTTGAATAACATAACCTATCGATTTTGTTTTGCCTACAGTTCTTAATCTTGACATACATCATGCTTCTTACCTATGGTATCGACCAGCTTTGCTGGAACATGCCCACCTGTTCTCATACCCATTACATCTTCATTCGCAAACAAACTCTTGCCTAATAAACATAACTGCTATGAATCAGCAACCGACTCAGATTCGTAGCCTTGTTTTTAACTGTCAACGTCTTCCTGAATATCACCCGAGCTTCCCCATCTTCCTCCGGATCAACTTGCATTGTTAACATAAAAATCAGGATTTTTTTCAATAATCTAACCTTGATAATAGTCATTCATTTTAATTTGTGAAGTATATACAGTCTTATACAAATTCACCCTCTCTGTAATTTGTTAAGGGTTCAAATCATTTATAAAGATTTATAATTTAACTTAGTCCACCCAAATTATAATGTATGCATCCGCCCTTGAACAAGATGACTTCGACCTTAAGATCAATAATATTCGTGAACGTGCAATCACTCCAACCACCCAACCTTCTAAATAAACAATTAATTTCTCTCTCATACACATATTCAACCTTCCAACCAACCCAGTCACAACAAACAAATTATAGTTTATCCATGACCCCAACCAATTCAATAAAATATTATTATAATTTTTACCATTATCGTAAAATAATATATATAATTAAATATAATAATCATATATAATATAAAAAAATAACTTAGATAAAAAAAATGCAAGGATAATTATGTGGATAAAATGGCTCATTTGGATCCGTCGGAGAGAATAAAAAATGTTTGTGATTGAAATATGAAGTAGTTAATAGAGTGAATTTTCAAGTGTATGAAAATATAATGATATGGATCTTTATTTAAAGATAATTTTATTTCATGAATTTTAATATATATATATATTATTTTCTTCACAAAGAATAATAAAAAGTTATAAAAGAAAATTAAATTAAAAAAAAAAAGAGATGTCTAAGATGAAGGGGAGAATCCATTTGTATGGAGCAACCTGTGTTTGCTGGTTGCTCATTTGGCAAATGAATTTAGCAACCACCAAACATTATTTCTTTTTTTTAATTTTTATCAATAGATCCCACCCACCGTAAAAAGAGAATCATGTATAACTAATAAGACCTGCATTACATACAAAAACGTCAAGTGCAAAGCATGAAGACGAAGGAAACATTGCTCGCATGTATTTGCAATATATGAAGTGTTACGTTGTTTTCTTGCCTTTTATTAGCATTATTATATTTTCTAGCTCATACTCTATTAAAAATGATTTTTCTATTTGGAAGTAGCCATTCCAAATTAAATATTTTGTAATTCGTTTGGAGTTGTCCCAAATTCACTTTTACATTTTTATTTAATATTTTTTATATCCCCACCAGCAATATTTTAAGCAAAATAACGCAATAATTACATTAAAACATGTGAATGGATCCATAACTTTTATCTTTATTATTTTACTTTCAATAAACATACATTATTTACTTAATTACTTGTATAAAAAAATTTGTATCGCCCCGCAGGACATTCAATTGGAGACGGAGGCAGTATATTGTATATACTCTCTTCGTCCCGATTTCATATTCCTATAAGATCGAATATAAAAGTTATAATAAAGGTGAATAAAGTATGAGAGAGAGTGATAAAGCAGACAAAATAATGTATTAAGTATGTGATTAAAGTA
>JAYMSP010001648.1:0-30017 GCA_036897095.1 Plantago elongata | reverse complement strand
TATATATTTATATATATCAAAATCATATTCAATAGTGCTCATAAGAATGATTTGGGAGTTCTTCCTTCCCCAACTTCAACTACGTAATCTTGGTTACTGCTAGTACAGCACAACATGGTAGCCAACCATGGTCTAAAGTCTCAATTCTCAACGAGAGGAAACAATATAAACATGCATCTCGATTTTTTAGCTTATTAAAATAAAAATGAAAATAAAATTATATTAAATTCAATCACCTTTATAATTTTTTTTATTTACAAAAGTTATAAATTATCTTCCAACTATGAAATGTATCGGTATCAAATACAAAATTTAAGCAATGGATTATGGAGGTGATCATGTTGGCAAATTTCAACAATTTTAGGGAGGGTATTTTGACCCGTACTCTTTTGGAATCAATAATTTAAAAAATAATAATTGTATCATTTGCATTTCATGATGCAAAAAAGATTGTATATCGTCACACTAAATATACAATTTTAAGTGTGAAAACTGTATATTTACACTCTATAATACAATATATTTATCATATTTAAATTCTGAAATGCGTTTGCCCTCTATGATAAAGCGTTTTTCTTTTATAAATCTTTATTTGAAACTTTACTCCAACTTGGTTGTTGGCAAGAATTTTTCTTTAATTTTGGCACCAACGTTTCCATTTTTGAATGTCGTTCCAATTTTAATTGAACTTGGTTGTTGGCAAGAATTTTTCTTTAATTTTGGCACCAACGTTTTCATTTTTGAATGTCGTTCCAATTTTAATTGACTATTTCATCAATGAAAAATCTCTACTACTTGATGTACTTTTTTCTCAAAATTTATATCCCGATCTGCAAGTAATTGAAATCGAGACGGAGAAGGAGTATTGATTAATCTCTCTAGAAGAATGAATAATCTCTCCAAATTTCTATACGATCGACATGAGTGATTTCTAAGGAGACATGTTCAACATAGAACTACACATGTTTTGAATCAACTGAAAATTATTATCTAGACTATGATATGTCATTCACTAAAAAGCAACCAACTTTGTGCACACACACGCATTTATATTTAAAGAACATTCTCATCAATATAAAAAACATACTGATATATAAATACGGATTTATACATGTATTACGATAAATTTAACTATTGATTACAACATATTCTCATTGTCCATGGACCTTATTTCTCTGCCTTAACTATCCTATTAGAATGTTACATAAGACTCCAATTAAATAGTCTTTGCTTCAACTTCAATTGTTGGCTTCTTGTCATCATCATCCTCAAGTTTACTCTCAAGAAAGTCTTCAAGCTTGTCATCAAGAGAATCCACAAATGCCTCCAATTTGTCATCCATTTCTTGGACCTGTAATGTATACATCCGATGTATTTGTGAAAACAGACCGAAACTTTATTCCATAATCATAACACTATACGGCATTATACTTAACTTACCTTATCGATAAGATCTCCGATAGCATCTGCTCCTTCAGCTGTGTTTTCGGCAATATCCTCAACGTAATCAACGAATTCTTTGAGTTTGCCTTGAGGAAGGTCTTCTAGCATTTGGTCTGCGGCTTTATCTATTTCGCCTGCTATGTTTTCAACTGCGTTCACTACTACTTCTACTTGTTCAACCGTGTCCTCTATTTTATCTGCATGATGGTAGCAAATGTGTCACAAATATTCTCCATTAATGACACAAAGGACATAAGTGTCTTTAGTACTTCTTTTTGCGACACTTTCATCACAGCTAGTACTTTTAATTGCTCTGTTATATAAAACAAATAATATAAAAACTGTCATCTTTGTGTCATTTTCCATCTAGCAAAGTCAATATTTCACTTAAGTCTCCGATAATACTTACCCTTAAACATCATCATCGGTGCGAAATTGGTGGAGAATATTTTCTTGACGTTATCAACAATCTGTTCAACGCTGCAAAAATTAACACAAAGCCCTTTATTAAATTAAGGCCATGGAAAATCTAAAATTAATTCTAAGTGGATTAAGTTGTAACTTACAAAGGATTATCATCATCATCTTGTTTAGAAGTCTCAGGAGCAGCTACTATGGGTGCAACATCTTTGGGTGGAACATCACTAGAATACACAATTAAATTCCTGTGTAACACAAAAACGTCGCCATAACAAATTGTTAATTTCCAATGTTATAGATGTAACTTGTAAGATAATTTTGTGACGTAAGATAACCGACCTCTTGTTTTTCGTGGCGTTGTTGTTCCATTGCAATCCGCATAAATGTTTTTGATCGTATTGTGTTATGGCCGCGAAACTAGGAGTGGGATTCCATGAGATGGACTTGGTCTGGGCGTAAGGAGTGAAGTTGCAAGTGATGGTGGAACTAGCCATTTGCGGAAGGGTATAGTGAACGATGAGTATTTTTATTTAATTTGAAAGATATAATAAAGGAGATATTGTTTTTGAATTTTTTGAAGTTGAGACCTAGAGAAAATGTGTGATTCGGTTTGGGTATCTAATTGATCATATATAGGGACCATTCATGAGTCATGAGCTGGTCTGAAAGGTTCATTTGTCACGAGTCAAGACGCGCTACAGGATTGATAATTTGGCATAAGCATCATATGGGACTTGATAAAAAGAATTCTCTAAGAGTTGATAACATCATCCTCTACTATTTAGGTGTGTACTGAATAAATTCCAAATGAAAATAATAATCAGAGGTGGTATCCAGACCTCTTCGATGAAGTGTATTATCAACTGAGCTGCACTTCATTGTCAACTTAAGATTATAGTGATTGAGTTTTTCTTAATCTTTTTTTTATTAGTTAGAATTTTGCCGGAGAATCATAGTGCTAGTACTTACAAGTTAGGAGTAAGAAGTTTATGCTATTTTCATAACTAAACTCATTAGTTTCAGTCCAGTTTAAAATAGTGTAGTTGCTTAATTGAATTCTATATTACAAATATATTCAGTTCAAATTACATCAATTCAGTTGACACCACAAATACAACGAACCGTCTCATGGGCAAATTTGTTTTCTTTTACACTATAATGAGACAGTTTCATTTTTAATACGGTAGAACGACCTTGTCCAATTTCAATACACTACAACAACCACCCTCGAAATTTATGTGCTCCGGTCAATTTTCCGGTTAAATTGATGATGTGGCAGTCGGAGTTTCGATTTTCCCCCCAAAATACGTAGATTGACCGTATTTGAGCAATTTTGACCAAAAATAGAAAAGAAAAATACATTATGAGGACACATGTCCCAGTTTCGTTAATTTTAGACAAAATACATTAAATAAAACATAGATTGAGTTTATAAAAAAGAAATTATATAAATTATTACCAAAACTTAAAATCATTTATTAATAATATTTTTAAATAAAAAAAACTCTATTCTTTAAAGGTATAGATATGTATTACTAATAGATAAAATTTTGGGTATAAATTGTTTAATATAATTCAAAAATATTTAAAAATATATAAAATACATTTTATTACATATAAAAAATCAAAAACGAAATTTGCTACAACAAACTTTCAATTGGAATTTTGGATTCTAGTAAGTAATTCGTCTTCTTTTTACTGTAGCTAGCTAATCGCATATTTGAAATTTATTTTTATTTTATTTATTTATTTTATATGTAATAAAATTTAGAATATTTTTTTATTACTTTTTCTGATACATTAAAAGTTAGAAAATTAATTTTTATAATTTTACTTATATTTTTATTTCAACTTAAAATTTATTTTATGTTTTTTTAAACAAAATATCTAAATTGAACTAAATTGTGACACGTGTCCTCATAATGTTTTTTTTTTTTTTGGTTAAAATCATTCAAATACAGTCAATTTACATATTTTCATGGCAAAATCAAAACTCCAGCTGCCACATTATCAATTTAACCGAAAATTGATTGGAGCACATAAATTTCAAAAGTGATTGTTATATTATATTAAAATTGGACAAGATCATTCAATCGTATCAAACATAAAACTATTTCACGATAATGTGAAAAAAAATATTGTTACCCCGTCTCATGCCATATTAGGAGAGAAGTTGGTACCCACGTTTTTTGTAATTTAATATTATGTGGACGGTTCGAAAAAATATCCGTGTATGTCCAAAGATGGGTATTATCTTGTTACTTCGTTACTTAAAATGATGATCACAAAATAAGAATGAAAATAACTGCAGAGAAAGATGACAATTGACGAGAAACACATGGGTTGATAGAGCCACTCAATTATTTTACGATAGAGCCCAACCTAGTGTGAATTGAACAAGGCAATCAATCATACACATTATATACCACGTTTTTCATTCTCACCCTTTACTAGTAGATACCTATAAATTTGATGCAACATTTCAGCCATTATAATTGAGAAAATAACGAAAGTCAGAAAGATGATGTGATAAAGACTAAATTGTCCTAAGTTAGTATATGAAAGTCTTGGTTGTCCAATTCATATATGTATTACTCATTTCGGAGATGTCTGGCGTACACTTCCTACTCACAATAAATGCAGGTTTCACACGGGTTTTACATTCATTATAAGTAGAAGGTGTTTCAGGAAAGATCCGACATCAAATAAGCTACATTACGACTAGCCTTAGACATGTATAGTCTGAGATGTGGTACCTGAGGTTACACCGTTACACGAAGAAACTAGCAGATATGATGTTAAGATTGGGAAGAAAGTCGAGTTTCAGTGACATAT
Organism: Plantago elongata; assembly: GCA_036897095.1. Taxonomy (NCBI): domain Eukaryota; kingdom Viridiplantae; phylum Streptophyta; class Magnoliopsida; order Lamiales; family Plantaginaceae; genus Plantago; species Plantago elongata. Next base: position 25,319 of record JAYMSP010001648.1, on the reverse strand, counting down.
TATTTAAATGGACCTTTGAATCAGTTAATTAAAGCAAACGAGTTTTAATGGTCAGAAATATAAACGTCAAACATGTCTTTGAAAGTTGAAATGAACTAAACAAACTAATAAACAAAAAAACGATGGCCCACTGTTTAAGTAATCACGTGAACCAGGTTGTTGTATTAATGTGATGAACTAAAACCCCATTTACTTAGATAGTACATATTATAGTTGATTTCAAAGAAAATCTTTATCACAAAATTCAGAGAATTCTATTAAAAAAAATTCAATAGCATTATTTATATATAATAATACACAATTTAAAAATATATAAATCTACAATTTACACACAAAATTACATAATTAATATACAATATTGTAGGACTCTTGAGCTCTCACAAGATTTTAACTTCCACCGATTTTTGTATTTCAATTTTCTTGTAACAAGTAATACACCCACCTAACATAATCAACTCTCTGTTTCCAGAATATGCAAAATTCAAGAGAAATAAAAAATAGTATAATACGTGTACTGGCTGTCTGGTTAATTAGGAAAACAATTGTTAGAATTTTAATATGTCTAGATAAGGGATAAATTTTATGATATGGTTGAATCTTGAATATGTTTTATCCATTCCCTTCCACCCATTATTGTGACCACTAGAACAATTTACATTGGAGAGTGAAATGGAATATTTATGGGAAATATATACTACCCGTATGGCATGTTAAATGCATAATACTTTTCAATATATGTATGATATTTTTTAAACATTGCAAATAATATAAATATCTTAGTAATTTAAAAAATGGTCCATTAACTTTTAAAATTATTATTTTATATTAAAACGTATCAAAATGTAATTATGCAGATTAAGTTCATCATCTGAATGAAGAGATTGTATAAAAGAAAGAATAGCAACCCTACACCTAACAGGACTAGAATGTAAATCCAGACAGATCGAATTTTCAAAAGAGAGTTGTTCTGATCTTACATCGGATTAGAGTTGAACACAACTCCGATAAGGAGCCGTGCACTTCGATCTGTGAACTCCATATCGGAGTTCTTAGATGCAGGATCGGGTGTATGGCTAATAATGGCACATTTGCATTTTACAATGCCAATGTACATTGTACGATCTAAATGCAAAGTGGTAGTGTAATTGAAGTGGTGAGGAGGTGGTGTGAAGTTTTGTAAAAGGACTAAATGTGTTATTTTTGAAGTAACGGGTTTTATAAATTTATGTAATTTATATTTTAATATTATTTAAATTATTAAATAATTAAGCAGCAAAATAATGCAATTTGTTAGATTTTGAATGGCGGACTAATATTCATACAATTTAACGTGGTTTAGCTAAACAATTCTAACATTATTCTATAGTTAACACTTAACTAAATAAGGTGGAGGGATATTACGAGCATAGCTACAGAATTTCTTAATCCTGGTTGAGAGGAGTATCTTGTATATTCTAATGAGTCACTGGGATTTCAACTCAAGCAACTAGACCAGAGTGATCTAGTTTTCAATACCTTGGGTGCTCGAAGAATTAAACCACTAAGATTTAATCTTAAATTTCTTGCGGTTATTTTATCTTTTACTTTATACCCTTGTATCTTTTGTCTTGGTGATAGGAGTATCTTGTATGTTCTGAGAAGTCCCACGACTACAACCCAAGTAACTAGACCATGCACGGTGATCTAGTTTTCAGTATTTTGGGGAACTCGAGGGGTTAAACCATTGAGATTTAACCTTAAATACCTCGAGGTTATTTTTTCTTTGTGGAGATGTACCTCTACATGATCATGGTGATGCGCACTATCTCAGACGGTGAAGATAAAGCTATTCGATCTAGCTAATTATGGTTTACATTTAGGTTAGAGGCTTGTCTTTGTTTTGTTGGTCTCTCATTTGTATTTTTGGTGAACATTTTAGAGTTGAATTTAGAGATATAGTCTTGTTAGGTTGATTGGTTCGAATGGTTCTTTTTCCTTTATAATATTGATGCGTGAGTATGTCTTATGCTTGCATTTATATTAATAATATTTAGCCGTTTCAAAAAAGAAACTTAGAAGCGTTTATATGAATACGAAAAAGAAAGTTGCGTTGCATTGAAACTTAAAATTTTAAAAGTTCAGGGAGTTATATGTATATAGGAGTATGTAATGTAAAACTTGACTAAAACGTCATATGCGCGGGCTGGATTATTAATATCGTGATGAAAATATTGTGAAATGCAAGCTGGTAATAGACCAATGATCTAGTGGGTCAACAGAGTATACAAACACATCCGATCCACAACTACTACGAAACTACATACCTCAAATTGCTAGCTATATATTCAGACCCTAAACCGATCCGACCTTGATTTCTACTCAATACAAACGAAACAAGAATTAAAATTTGGTTTTCAGTTCTTCTATGGCAAACTCCATCGTTTTTGGACAGAAACTGAGTGGTCTAGATGTGATCAGGCCCTATCCAAAGTCTCAAGCTGCTACTACTACTACTACTACTGCTTTGCCATGGAATCCCATCTCAAATCTGCCAATTTCCAACTGCAAACAACATCAATCCAAAATTTGGAGCAATAAATCAAGATTGCTTATTATAAGTTGTACCAAAGCTAAAAGGTAATATATAGTTCAGTTTGAATTCAGCATTGTTTCTGATTTGAAGTTTGTAAAATTATAACCTGTCCTGTTAAATGTTTTGGTATTGATCTAGGGACTCTTTGGTAGCTTATGCATCTGCTGGTAATGAATCACAAACTCCATCTCCTTCTACACCACCACCCTCAAACTCCTTGTAAGTCAAACATTTTTAAAAGAAAAAAAACTGCTTTTTGTTTCTCTAACTTGATTTAATTTACCTTTTGCAGCAAGGGTTGGTTCCTGGGAATATTCATGTCCATGGTTCTTCCATTCTTTGGAAACAAATTGGGTCCACTAGGGGAACTCAAAAGTAAGCTAGCAAATTTTATTCGTTAAAATTATTAATTTTAGTTTAATTCAGTTCTGCATACCTCTATTTCTAATAGTATAAAATAAATTCAATTTTAACGAAAAGAATGAAGTCTCATTGTCATGTTATTACAACGCATTGGTATATCTTTGCTATTTCAATACCAATAAGGATATTCCTATCAATTCAAATGCATACAATTCAATATTAACTCATAATAATAATAAGGTTTTTTTTACAAATTTGATGCAGATAAGTTTGACAATACGTTACAAACGGTGGAGAACATAGCAGAGGCAGTCGAAAAAGTGGCGGAAGAAGTAGACAAGATAGCTGAAGACATTGGAGATGATCTTCCTCAAGGGAAGCTTAAAGATCTTATGGATTCAGTTGAAGATTTGGCTGAAAAAACTGCCAAGACTGCTGATACTCTTGATGATATTATTGACCAGGTACTTTAATTCATTCATTAATTACATCCTGCACTAATTAGTTTTGTCATTTGTGTTGTACATTTTCTTGTTTATATATCGGTAGTTTTCGAAACAGAGAGGATGTGGATGAATTCTTTATCTATAGGTGGTGGAATATATATGAATATAGAACAATTTGTAGCTATGCTATCTTCATTGGTTAATTAAGAAAGTTGACAAATCTTTGACAAATTGTAAATAATTATATATACAAGTTGAAGTTGTATAAATCATGAATTAATTGCATTACTTTAGTGGACTTTTATATATACACACGAAGAATGCTTCTTAATGTTAGCAGTTAGCACTTACTACGATGAGGATCCGATTACTACTAGTGAGACCATCAATGATTATATTAAACTATTTAAAGTGATCAGTGGATTATAGGTGAATCAGTTTTCAGTTCAGTAAATTAATTGAAGAGAATATATCTTAAATTCTAACTAAATTTTGTCATATGTTTTGCAGGTTCAAGAAGCAGATGATCATTTGGAAGACATTGTCGAAACTGTACTCAAGGTAGATAAAAAGAAGCAAAAAGAGAAGGATTCTAAGGAAGATAAAGACTAATGGCAAATCCATGGGCTTTTTTTTTTCCTTTGGGGATTTTGCGGCTTTCTTGAATATTTTAGCTGAGTTGATTATTGTCAAATACATTTTGTATATAGCTGAAAGCTAGCATTAATTCTGAATAATTGCAATGGTTAGTTTCTTAGCTTAAACTGGATGAGACATGTAGTGAAAGATCAGGTTCAGTCTAAAGATTTAAAGGTGTCGTACGAAATTTTAAAATTAACCTAAAATTTATAATATAAATTAAAAGATAATAGAATATTTACAAAAAAAAATTTAATCAAGTATCTAATAAAATAATATAATTCATCCTCTCAGCTTCATCTTCTCGTATTGTATTTTGGTCCGTTTCAACTTCATATTCTCTTCCATTAAATAAAAAATATATCTCCTACTTTATGCACCATCACTTCTAACTAGTAAGTTTATTTGAAATAAAATCATATAGAATTAATTGTTTATAACATACTTTATGAGCTTTTCTACGGTTAGGCAGGCCCCTGCCTGACAACATGCAGTAAATGAAAAAATTAAAATATCTATACCGTTAAATTTTTAAATATTAAAGTAAAAAATTGATAATTTTTAAAAAAAATATTATTTTAATTTTAAAGATATTTTAGAAGTTAAATTTAATTTTTTTATTAATATTTATATTTTTCTAATTTAAATATTCATTAGACAACAGGGTACACCCCATCGCACATCCGCTTTATAAATATTTAAATTAGAAAAATACAAATATCGATAAAAAAATCAAATTTAAAAATTATTAATTTTTTACTTTAATATTTTAAAATTTAACGGAATAGATATGTTAATTTTTTTATTTGATGTATGTTGTCAGGCAGGACGAAAACCTGCCTGATGATAGAAAAATCCTACTTTTCTTTATATTTTTAACTCCTTATTACACCATGATATTAAATTGGGGCCCATAAAAAATTAAAGTCCTATACAGATGAATATACCGCATGGGATTAATGTTAACCCTGCGAAATATTATTGTTCAAAGTTTCAAACAAAAATCAATCATTAATTTATAACCTTATGGTGGAATTCGCACAATTCTAATTTTGAGTTGTACAAACCAAACCAACCCAAAGCAATCGAGCTTGGCTTTGCTATTAATATAGCGTTCAATTAGGCTAGATTTTCTTATTCCCTTCTATTGTAATCACCAGGCTGTGAGCCTTCATTGTTCTATAGAAATTAGAAACCGAGCCGAACTCAAATTAAGTATCAGCAAGGATCGTTCTGCAAAAGAGAGAAAGAGTCCAAACAAAATGTCACATTATTATTTTTGGACCGATGTCAAAGTGATGTTAGTCATCACATGCCGTTACAAAGTTGGGATATGAACTTTCATGATCAAACCAAGGCCTCCGCAATTTTGTAATCTACCTTGCGAATAGGCTCCATGTTAGGACAATTAGCCCTAAATCCTACGCCGGAGGTCCTTTGGGAACACTGACTGTCAAGGAGTACATCTGGCAATGGCTACTTTTCGAATCTAGGTCCTAAAACAGAGCTCCTTGAGATAGAAAGATTCCCGAAGGGTTATGGAAGACTCGGGTAACTACTAACTAGTTGTTACATGTTACGCGCGCTCTCAGCTCTGATTGTCTTCTTTGTTTGACCTCATTTCTTATGAAGGTTTAAACACAAATTTTAATCAACTAAATTGACTAATTGAGCTATCACACCATGATTATTAAAGTTTCAAGTTTAATTCCAACCGTTACTTTCTAATTAGAAACTCTAGATGTAATGCCTCGTACTCTCTTATGAGTCGATATACGATAGTTTAGGTTAAATTGGTTATCCATAACTTGTTTTCTACTACACCAATATGTCCTTTACCGAGACTTTATTATATTCCGTTGGTGTAGACTTCTCAACATGTTAAGATTTTCCAGAGCTACCATATATAACTCTAAAACTTTTACCATGTTGTGATCTTTTTATTATATTTTTATGAATTACTTTGAGACGTCATTGCATGTACGGCTAAATAAGTAAAATTTTATCCTTTCGATCTTTACCATGAGTGAAAAATAATTCTGTGAAATTTATAATTAATCCATTGCCTACGAATTTAAGGGTGTCAAGTTGGCATATGAGCATGGCAGGAGCCACAGGATATGAAATTGTGACAATATCTTTCCATATCCGATCCTTCATCTATTGATTATATTCTACTCTGCCAATAGTTATTTTGTATGTACTGATATGGTGCTATATGTGGCCATTTGATTTCCATTTAAGTTTGCGAGCGTGTATAACATTTAGAAATACAGGAGGAAATCACAATATCACATGCAAAATTTGAGACATAAAGACATGCCAGTGCCAGTGCTAGTGGAAACAAACAAAGAAACAAAATGGAGAGTTGTTTTGCATGTAAAATGACTATAGCATTTAATTTTAATGAATTTAGACCTATCATCGGTAGGTGTCGTGGTTTTGAAACATGCATACGAATTGATATCACACACCTACCACATCTAACTGCTGCATTAGATGGGGATCAATTCCGGTGATTTAGAATTCCAAGTTGGAAATTAGGGTCGGAATCAACAGTTACATAGTACATAATGTCGGAGCTTTTGTGAATCGGACCTTTGAATTTTGGGGCGGGATGGCTCAGGTGAGAATTTGGAATTACATTTCTTTCTTATTTTAAGACGGAAAAAATTGTAGGATAGTGTAATATGAATTTAGAATTAACATTATAAATGCATAATTTATATTTCTATTTCAAATTTAACTTTTCATTTCGATCATGATTAATACCCTTCTAACTTTGAATTCAAATTATTATCTTTATTGGATTAATAAATCACTATATATTATGAAAGTCTAAGATTTAATGATTGATAATATGAATTTGCATTCCCTTCAATCAATGTTACTTGTGTGGTTTGCAAATAAAGTTGGAAAACTTTGTCAATAAGAAAAAATGGAAGTTCAATTTGAAATGTAGAGAATGATATTTGTTAGTTAGAAGGTTTATTTATTTGTTTTATCACCATCCTGTTTGAAATCCCAAATTAACGGATCAATCTGAAAATATAAAGTCTTTTAAGAGACTAACATTTTATTAAAATAAAAAAAGATGGACTGAAATGTAAGTTAACATAATAGTGTCCATTTCTCGCGGGTCACGAAGTCGGGTTAAAACAGTTTTTGCGGATTTTCAGATCATAAACGATTTTTGGACTTATAATAAACCGTCATTCTCAAATAAACAAGAACATTACTCAAATAGCTCAATATATTACTCGAATGGGGTTATATAATTTTGTTGGTTATTGAGTAGATCCATTTAAGATACAATTAAAGATGAACCGTCATTTTAGATGAATAGATAAGAACATTACTCAAATAGTTGATAAAATTATCCAAATATATATGTTTAAGTTAGCATAATCAATATAGTTTAGGACATTGCTGATATAATTCAATTCATTATACAAATTTTCAAAACTTTTTATATTATCAATGGTGGGCGCGATTTTCAAATTCATTTTTTGAATCTGAACAAAAATCGATACTAACTCCAGACTTGCACATAGAAATATCATCATATAACATGAATTTCACATAAATCAGTAAAGATTCAAGCGAAAATGAGACTGCAAGATGAAAACCATCAAAATAATCACCGATTTCACAAAAACTAGGTCGAGATCTAGCTTTTCATACATTTGTGATGTTGTTTCCAGTTAGATATAGCCATTTTTGAGCATTTTCGAGATCGATCTCTTTGAAATCACGTTGGAATGGAGATCTTTGAGCTCAATAACATAGAAACCACGTCGATATGGAGTGGTTCAAGCGGTTTTCGGCGAAATTAAATCTACAAAGGGGAAGGAGGTGAAATTCTAGAGAGAGGAATTTTCTATTAGCTAGAGTTTTATAAAATTAATGAATGAAATATATGTTGGGGTGTTTATAGTAGTTTATTTTTTATTTAGAGTTGTTGATAATTAATGAAAATTTTATATCTCTCTCTAAGGATGTTTTCTCCTAAGCTTTCATCATCCGAAAATCCAATTTATAAATATACACCATTTAGCCAAAATAATTTTATATATTTATATTTTACAACGATCTCATGTAGGTATTATACATTACTTAAAATAAAAGCTCTCCAGCCACCCGATGACACTCATATGCACTAATTGACCACTCAGTTTTATATGTATATTTAGCCCCAGATTCATTGGAAATCGTGTGATTCACATGGATTTTAATCTCATTCACATCTGAAATTTCAATGTTTACATAGATTATCATAATCACGTGATTAAGAACTATCTAGCAATGATGTTTGTTTGAGTAAGTGATCTATCTGGAGAAGTAAAATATAAAAAAACACCAACGACTGTTGGCTTAAATGAAAAGAAATTTAATTTATTTAAATAACATTTTGAATTCGAGCCTTATAAATATAAAAAGTATTATTGGGAGACCACCACCTCAAAAAAGACTCGATAATATTCGAGTGGATTAGTTGTATAAGTGGATATTAATGAGAAATTAAAAAAAATACTAATATAAAAAGATGGTTTGGCTTTTGAAATATCTCGAGAAAATTACATAGGCATGAAGGTGAATCAAAGAAAATATGTATACGCATACGGTGCTCCTGGCACGGACACAACATGTATGAAGGGGCAGCAATTGCCCCCCCTCAATTTTAGCTAAGAAATGACCAATATACTTTTAGAAATTAGTTTATTCACGGATAAAACCATTTAATTCCTAAATCTTTCATAAAATTAGAAAGTATCGAAAAGTATATTCAGCCGTACAAACAAATTTAACTAAAAATACAAGAATCTGGTTAAAAAGATTTGAAGAATTTAACATTTTTTTTTTAAATATATGATTGTATATCGTGGTTGTTATGTATCTTAAAGTTACTATAAATAAGAAATGTAAAATATTTCTATGTGTTGAAAATTACTAAGAATATAATTCGAACTCAATAATGTGAAACAACTAAAATCACTGTATTAAGCATAAAATCTAATAGTTCATAACTTGTTACTTTTTATTATGTTTAACGATTGCTACCGCTGACTATTTTTTCGACGTCACTGCTGTGCTCACAATTCCATTTTTGTTTTTTTTAGCAATTCTGAATTGTACATTTGTAATGAATCCTTAACCTTGCAAAACATTCTTGGACTTTCTTAATCTCATTCACATTTTAAATTTCTACATGCATTTCACCACTACCTACATTATTGGTCCCGTACCATAATAATGATCACATATTGTGATGTAAAACCGCACATGTTTGTAATGGTAATATTTGACTGATGGTAATTTACAAACACCGCCCTGAAAGATCTACCACTATAATTTCAAGTATATATTGTTTCTTATGTTTCCCGATGGGCCCTCGGTAAAACTGACTAGAACCATTTTACCACTACGAGGTAAGTGATGGAATGAAAAAGTTATTCAACAAAATTATAGTGATAAAACATTTATATAAAAATAATGAGCATAAGAGATGCTCGTACATTTTACCCTCTCACAAGTATTATTGAAAATTGGAGAAATGTTTAAAAATATACCACAGAATGAGATAGAAGCATTTTATATACTACACAATGATTATGTATTATATGTATATTTTACAATAATTACTTGTGCAGATAATATATGCCGGTCATTTTCTTTATTAAAATTTGGTGATTTATTGCACCCGATGGGAGTATCTCATACGTCGGAAGTACTTCACGCACGGGAGTATCTCACGTGTTCTATATGTGTTAGCTCGTGATTTAATATCGAAAATTATCTTGAAATAAAAATTAAAAAAAGAAAAAAAAATTAAAAAATACATAGTCATTGTGTCGAGTGCGTGAGATACTCGAGGTGTGTGTAATAAATCACCAAATTTAAGGAAAAAATTGAACACGATATATATTCTGAACATATATCTATTATAAAGTATAAAAAAGTATATATAGTTATTGTATAGTATATGAATTTGATGTGTCTCACGTTGTGATATATTTTATAAATTTTTCCAGACACATTACATTTACTCAAGAAGTTGCAAAAATATCCCATTAGAGTGCATTATCAATTTGGACATTTTCCTTACTATGTATACAATGTTTGTATAATCTTCTTTCAATAATAAATAAAAAAACCGAAAATCGTTTGGAATGAAATTAATCAAGTGAAGATTGTTTTGTATTAAATTACAAAACATTGAGTTTTCACAAGTAGTCATAGTCCATACCGTAGGGGTGGTTGTATAATTAATCATCTTCATTATGGTGCACCTACTTGGACTACATTATACATTGATTATCATGATTGTGATTTAATATTCTATATTTATAAATGTGAGTGACAATCATGATCTCAAAGTTCATGATCTCAAAGTTCACTCATCCACCCCTCAAATCATCAAGGTACAATCTTCCAATAGCTAGTGATCTCAAACTTCCAAGTAGCTAGCTAGCTAGTATAAACAAGAAGAAGAAGAAAGCCATGGTGGTGAAACTAATTGCAGGGTACAACTCCTTTACCCTACTCCATGGGAACCCTTCTTCTAGAGAAACTTCCATGAGTTCAAGCTCAAAGTTTGTGATCTCATCACAACACAAAAGTCGCGTATCTTTTGGTGCCAAGATTGGAAATACCAACAAGTATGCAAGGTTAGAAGTTCGCTTAGTTTGTATATTTACATCTTATTTCTCGAACAAAAATATGTAGATATTAGTTTATGTTAACGACGAGGTGAAAGTTTACTTTTTTTCATGTAATTTAACATTTTTACATTTTAGGAGGCTGGTTGTGTATGCTAATAGTGTGCCCGGAGTACCTCCACCTACCGGATCAAACCCCAAGTAAGGGAGACTTTTTCATTAGCAAGTTCATGCTGTGGTTATTTACATTTTAGGGCACTTAATTAATTAATTAATGATATAATTACACTGCAGGAATTGGCTTATTGGTTTGATCATAACCTTCGTCCTGCCATTTTTCAGCAACAAATGGGGGCCTTTATGGGTACTCAAAAGTAAGGGTCTTTGCCTTCTAAATCTTACTTTTGAACCAATAGTTTGATTTAGGCTCGTTCTTTTCGATGGAGAAATTATTTAGTTCAGTTCATTTTAACTTCATTTAATTATATTTTATACTGCACTTCAGTTCAATCCAGTTCAGTTTAATTCAAAAAATTACAGTTGAAAAAAGCCTTAGTCCGAATGAGAAATAAATTAATTTAATTAAATTTAATAAGAATTTAAATGTCATGTGTTGAAAGTTCCTATGGCCTAGTTATTTCAATTTTAGTTTAAGAAATGTACATTAAATTATTTAATATGTATCCCTCATAGGTAATTGTTTTAGCATTGGAGTCTAGCTAGACTTTGCGCCATTGCACTTCGTAATTGAATTTGCGAATATATTCTTTTGAGGATGTTGTAAATTTGAGTGACAAAAGATTAGGCGAAATGTTAAGAACCTTAAGAATGTGCAGATAGAATAGACGGAGCAGTACAAATCGTGGAAAACATAGCGGAGAAAGTGGAGGATCTGGCTGAGGAAGTCGACAAGATTGTGGAAGACATTGCCGATGATCTTCCGGAGGGCCAACTTAAAAGTCTTGCAGATCTACTAGAAGATGTCGCTGAAAAAACAGCTAAGGCTGCGGATGCACTAGATGATGTTATCGATGAGGTACAATTTAGAATCAAGAAAACTAAAAGTTCATAGGGGCTGATTATCATAGCATTTAAATCGCTCCATTTGGCTCGATAAACAGTGATTTGGCCTAAAATACACTTCGAATACCTCATTTTAATTCCATTTCAAATACAATTTCACCAAAATCTCATCCAAATGACCATTTGAATGCCACGTCAATCAGCCCATAACATTTATACAATATCACAATCATACACTATGATACTATTAAAAAAATCATACTCTATATACACGTCAAACATTAGATGCATTCACATGTAGCGGTCTGATCAATAATTTATCATATCGAACGTATGTGCAGGTCCAAGAAGTGGAGGATTCGTTAGTGGAATCTCTTGAAAAGGAGACAAAAAACAAAAAGTCTTCCAGTGAAACAAAAGAGTCATCCGTTAAAGCTCTTGGCATTGAAGCTGAGAAGTCTTCTCCGAAAGGGAAAAAGTAACATTTGTTGAACTAATAAACTTTACTGAAAAGAAAATTTGAACGATGTATGTATATGCATCATGTAATCAAAGAGTTTCATAAGTTGTTATTCATGTAATACCATTGGATAATTTAGAGCATTAGATTAGTGATTAGATGATGGTAGATTGAAGGATTTATAATACTTAAATGATATTTATTGGGGTAAAACATGTATTTCACTATATGTTGTGTATGCAATTATGCATAGGAAAAAAGTAACGAAATAGTAGGGATTTTGGCTAAAAAAAGTTACGAGTGATTAGCATACAACTTTAGCTCACAGAATACAAAATATTTAGATTTGTATACAATTCAAGATTCTAAAATCACCCAGAAGAGGTTAACACAGTTAATTAGGGTTTATTTGATGTCGGGACACGTTCAGTAAACTTCTAATTATAAAGAGTGCTTGACTTTGGGTGCTTAGGGACGGATTGATATAGAATTTGAGTGGCCTTTTCCAATTGAAATTGAATTTTTTATGTATAAAATATTAGATTTAATTGGAGAGATGGCCACTCCAGCCAGCGTATTTTGATACCTGGCATCTTCGAAAACGTTAATCAAGTTTCCACGTGTGTTTGTTATTGATTTAGCAATTAGCTCCATTCATTCGTTCATTCACGAGCTGTAAATCTGCAACAATACTTTTGTTGCATTTTTATCATCTTCCATTTTAATTCTCTGCTAAATCTTCAAATCCACACCAAAATCGAACCTTTCCTTCTCAACTCATCATCTCCGATTAACCGCCGGCGGCTCCACCAGCTTCCGGCGTCACAAATTCGCAACTCCCCTTTTCCAATTTGCGGTAGTTTTCCTTACTCTCTCTACATGTGTATGAATACTATTTTTGGTTTTGGTACAAGTCTGTAGAACAATCCATAAATTAGCTCTAATAGTAATACTTTTAGTTAATTATGAAATGGGTTAACAAAAAGAAACCTTTTTTATGTGATTCTTGGGACCCCTTTTAGTTTTTTCTTTCTTTACTACTATTATAATTTCAGCATCAGTTAGCTATCCAACTGAAAAAGACTCTTGCTTTGTGGTGATTAGTTTCTTTCTTCATTTCATCTAGTGGAGGTGGAGACTTGTAGTACCAAAAATAATCATGTTCCTATTAGGATGTATGATGTTAGATAGTACTACTTGTTATTAAGCTCTTGTTCTGTTCTAAAAATCCAAGATCCAATGATACAATTTAGTACTACTTTATTTGGATTTATTTCAGTTTCTTTGGAATTGTATGATGTTAGAGATGACTTGTTATTGAGCTCTTGTTCTGTTAAACAGGAAAAGATTCCTCAATTCATTCCTACTTCTTGGTTATGATTTGGGTGCATTATTCGTCTCGATCAACGATTCATGATTTTCATTATGAATATTTAATTCTTAGCCTGGCATGTCATGGCAATGAGCTGTTCAATGTTTACTAATGCCTGAATCATGTCTTTATCTTTGGACTTGAGTGTTTTAAAATGGAGTAGGTTTAATTACATTCTTGTCCTATCGCAAAGGATTGCATCATATGCTTATAAATTAATTGATTTAGAATTCAAGGTATCTGAAAGGTTTTCCAACCGTGCTCATGCTTCAATGAATTACTAAAATTCCCTGTCCACTTCGTACTCTGTTAAAAGATACTATATCTTTTGTCCCTGAGAGTAACCGGGATAAATGTCAGGGTTCGAGTTACCTATCATGGATAGTGAGACCCACGAATCACAATCTAGAAGAAGTGGCTCGTTTGGTCGATTGAGTAGTGCCAATTCTTCAAGGAGGCGCTCGTTGAATTTATATTTGCCCAACGTAGATGCTAGTGACAGTGAGACTGTCTCAGAGGCAGGGGATATCGGGGCTAGGGTAGTTAGCAGTAAAAGGTACAGTTCTAGTGGCAAGATTCACTTTTTGTCACAGGACCCTGAAGATGGAACTGGGGTTCATATTCAAGAGGATGATGTTTCATTGGGAAACATTACTCCCCTTTCTACAGATGCAATTGTTCGGCCTGGTGAAGGAAAGAAAGTAAGTCGTTCTTTCTGTTGTTGACATGTTCTTAATTGATTAAATTTCTGAAAAATGTTAACGGTCCATGTATCTTTTATGTCTATGGTTTTCCACAGGATGAAACAGAGGCGCCTTGGATGGTCGAGCATATTACATACCTCCTCTGTCTTGCTATATTTGGAATTCTAGGGGTGATTTACTAACCTTATATGCATGCATTCTGGAATCACTAATTCAGCCTTTATTATAGTATATTGATACTGCAACATTACCAAGTCTTTGGTTACTGATATTGTCATGTAATCCGTTAGCATGTTAGGTTGAATTCTAGCCTTGCTACTTAGGTTGTGCGATAATTTTAGTTGGGATATTATGACGTTAATTATCAGGAAACAGCACTTGCAGAAAATCTTGAAATATGTGTTATAATGCTAAAGTGTTGATGAGTAACCACCATACAGCTTTTAAGTGAAGGCATCAATGTCGATTGTGTAGGAAATCATGCAGTCTATTAAAGTACTGATATGTTTTTCCTTGCACTATGGTCCAGGTTGTGGTGAGGTTTTTCCTCCAAAGACTCTTTGGACCTCAGGTGATTGGTGCAACTAGTGATGGAAACTACATGTACCTTGATCTTCCTTCGAATATGGTTAGTTGGTTACTAATCTCTCTGTTTTATCTTGCTCTGTTTCCCTGCCCCACACACACACTTGAGTATGCATGTTGATGTGGGCACAGGACACTTATAGCATCTCCATTCCATATTATATACGCATCTTGTCGAGAAATTATCTGTATAGAACACTCGAGTATTGAGTGACTTATGCAGCTCATACTGGTATTGCTGGTTGAACTATTGGTGAACTGCTTGTATAATCTGGGAAATAAAGTTTCCAAATTAATTCACTTCAACTGGATCACTTCTCGTGCGCTGAATTGATTTCACGGACTTGATATTGATGTAATTTGCATGACTTATATTCCGACTGAAGCTGCCTTGTTTTCTATGTTTCTGTTCGTCTTTATTGATAGTTATTTTTTTTAACTTGATGTATACTGTTTCAGATCGGTTCATTCTTGATGGGTTGGTTTGGAATTGTGTTTAAAGGAGATATTTCAAAAATCTCAGATCAACTTGCTGTTGGGTTATCAACTGGCTTTCTAGGAAGTCTCACGACTTTTAGCGGGTGGAATCAAAAGATTCTTGAACTTTGTGTTAGAGGCCAATGGGCGTTTGCTGTTCTTGCTTTTATTATAGGTGAATAATAAGCATTAGAATTTAGATCTAATGTATGTCTACAAGCGAGAGGAAGACTTTATTTGTGCTTGTTGCTTTTGAAATACTTATGTCCTCTCTCACTTCATTGAAACAGGCTTGTTCCTTGCTTCAAAGTCAATACAATTTGGGGTTGTGACTGCCAAAGGGTTCAATCTTTTTCTCGAAAGATACAATATAAGATCCCGCTTTTGTTATCCAAGTCGTGTTCAAGTTTTTATCTCCAACAAGTACCAATGTCTCCCGATGTTTATGATGATGCTTTTGGTAGTGCTATGCATTCTCTGGGGCACATTTATTGGTTTGGAGATGAAAAAATTTAGAACTGGTGGAAGCGAGGCTGAGCTGTACTTAGCTTGTCTGGTTGGACCCTTTGGTGTCTGGCTCAGGTGGTACTTAGCTTGTTTCAATGGGCGTGGCTTAGGTAAGGACAAGAAGCTAAAATGGATTCCTTTTGGGACTCTTGCCGCCAATGTCCTTGCAGCCTGTGTAATGGCAGCACTTGCCACTTTGAAGAAAGCGGTAAGGATACTTAGAATCTTCACTACTTCACAACATTTTCTTTTCGTCAACCTTTGATTAATGTTAGTCGGTAATCTTCCAATCAGGTGAACACTCGGACCTGCGATACTGTTGCTAATGGGATCCAGCTAGGTCTTCTTGGATGTCTGAGTACAGTGTCAACCTTCATGGCTGAGTTTCATGCTATGGAAGTAAGCAAGCGTGCTAGGAGAGCCTATGCCTATGCAGGAATTACATTCCTCATCTCCTTCGCCTTGGGAACTCTCATTTATTCTGTGCCATTCTGGGCCAACGGATACGAAATGTAACATGTAATGTAATCAACAATCCGTATATGACGTACATATATGCATATCCAACCAGACTGTACGTTAACCATTTCTGCGATTCTGTGAAAGGAAGGGGAAGTATATCTCACTTTACTTGGAACAGAAAATCTCAACCAATTTTAAGTGAAACACCAGAGTTCATAGGGTAGTGCAGATTGTTTACATATGCACAGCTAAATGTTAATCTGTATAGCAGAGTTCATTAGGGTAGTGCAAATTGAGTTTTGCTGAATATCTTTAGCATTTTACTTTGTTGGTCTTCAGTTATTTTGGAATCTGAAGCAACTAAACAAAGAGTTCAGTGACTTAAATTTATAAAATCCAAATCATAGTTTATTACAGGCATACATGAAAAGGTTACAGTAAAGATCAGTTACATCCAGTTTGATCAGTTGATCACTGAGGAAGCTTATTCAGCTTACAGTAAACATAATCCTTGTACTTCTTGTTCTTAAACTTTGTTCCAGTTTCATCACTGATTAGTTTTGGAATTGGTCCAATTTCAAACTCTGGTGGTGGCTCCACAAACACTGGCCAAGACATTCTGGTCTTATCCTTGTTCACTGTTGTCCTGTGGTATACAGCCTTGTACTTTCCATTGCTTAATATCTGTCAGTATGATCAAGACTAGTTAATTCAAGAAAAAGATAGAATACAGAATGTAGGCAAAGATGAATTATTTTTACCTCCAACTGGTCACCAATGTGTATGATGAGAGCATTAGGAATGTACTTGACATCATACCAGTGATTGTCCCTAAACACCTGTAGCCCTTGCACATCATTTGGCACAAGAATAGTGAGAATGGACATGTCTGTGTGTGCTACCACCCCCAAGGCAAGATCGGGGCGGGGGCACGGTGGATAGTAGTTGATCTTCATCATAAAGACGGTATCATCACCACCCATAGATGCCTGTATTTCGTGCCCTTCGAGTCCTAGCCCTAGTGATAACAACTTGAACAGCTTGTCTGCTACTTCCCGGATCTTCTCTGTATACTCCACATTTACTTCTCTATCCATAAAGAAAAACAAACCGGTTTACATCAATGAGGATGGACTAAAGATTCATGAACAAAGAAGTCGAAAAATTGAATCTTGATAAAATAAATAGCATAAACTAGATCTATATTCGATTTCACATACATTATAGTTATGAATACTACAGTACTATGCATTTACATGGCGTATATTTAACCACAACTTCTATAAAAGAATATCATAAACTAGCATTAAACATCATAAACTGATGAAAAACTGACCTGTAAGATGGTGGATTATTAGGCCAAAACTTGTAGTTAACTGCAGAAGGTGGCCATAACTTATGAAACAAGTGATCAACCCAACCTTTCTTGCCTTCAACTTCTTTCTGCAAACTAGTCCCATACCCTTCAATTCCAGACTCTTTTGTCTTAGCAATCAACTCTTTCTCCTCAATAGGCAACTCAAAAAACTCTCTACCAGCCTTCTGCAACCTGTATATCAACTCACCTGAAATCCCATGGTTCACCACTTGAAATATACCCCAGTCCCGACTCGCCTCCGATATCGACCCAACAAGTGTTTTCTCATCCGCATTATCACCAAGATTTATCACCGGCACCTCAAGGACCACTCCATGTAACGTTGTCGTAGCAGGCTGCTCATCTTCGGACCGGATAAACGCAGATGGAATTGTATTTTCCTTAGACAAGGAAGCAATGGATTGGACTCTCTCTACCTCCATTTTTTTCTACGTTCTAATAATTAGTGTCTCTTTTATCATGGTTTCATATGTAGTGCTAGGTGCTAACATAGCTAGGTAGGTGAAAATTGAATTTACAGTTGGTAGGTAGAGATTACGGTGATAAAATGTTCGTCAATCTTTGTATGGTTCTCTGTTTTATAGGACATGAATATGTAGCTCTCCTTGAGTTTAGCTTATCTTTGTTTGGTTGTCTATATATGTAAATTGTCACCATTCATAACTTTGATAGAGTAGGCTGTTTGGTTTGCTTTCTGTACCATGTACTCAGATTACCATTTCTGAACTACAAGCTTCACAATTTGTCCAAGAACACGCGTTGTACTACTTATGAGCGATTAATGCAATGCACCGAATTTAGATTATGCTGTAGCCTGTAGGATCATACGCAGAAAATTCTTACGTAGACCAGTTCGCATTAAAACTCAGAACTTCTTGTTACAAACTGTGTCAACACATTATAAACGAGTGTTCATTCTAAAATATATCTCTACATAAATTTTCAAGATGTAAGCCTTTTTTTAGGATCACAAGTCTGTGTCATACTTATATCTCTAAAATAGATCACATAAATTTTCATGATCTAGTTAATAGGCTAATAAATCTACTGTGGGATCTTGTTGAGTTTACAATAAGCATAATCACAGAACTTTTTAGTCTTGAATTTGGGTGGATTTTCATCACTCACAAGCTTAGGATGTGGTCCAACTTCAAATTGTGGAGGTGGCTCCATGAAAACTGGCCATGACATTCTTGTTTTATCCTTGTTCACTGTAGTTCGGTGTAATACACTTTTGTATTTCCCATTGCTCAAAATCTACATCAAAATCGAGCACAAATTAGAGGCGAATCCAATAACATATCGAACAAGTTAGTG
The DNA here is from genome assembly GCA_036897095.1 of Plantago elongata. Taxonomy (NCBI): domain Eukaryota; kingdom Viridiplantae; phylum Streptophyta; class Magnoliopsida; order Lamiales; family Plantaginaceae; genus Plantago; species Plantago elongata. The sequence goes on along the minus strand of JAYMSP010001648.1, from coordinate 6,355 downwards.
CATGTTCGCAATATCTTATTTTTCAGTAGTACCTTTTAAAAATCAGAATCATTTGCAAACACGTGGTAAGAGAAGATCATACCTGAAGTTGGTCACCAATGTGGATGACTAGGGCATTAGGAATGTAGCTAACATCATACCAGTTCCCATCTTGACAGACTTGCAAACCTGGCACATCATTTGGTACCAGAATAGTTATAGCTGACATGTCCGAATGAGCAGGCACGCCTAGAGCCAAGTCAGGGCGAGGGCAGGGCGGATAATGGTTTATCTTCAGGTTGTACACCAGCTCCTCACCACCAACGCAGCTTTTCAGCTCATCGGCTGGCAGCCCTAGCCCCTGTGACAGGCATCCTAACAGCTTGTTGGTTACTTTGTGAAGATTTTTCGCGTACTCTTCTGTAGCATCCCTGCATTCGTTATGAATTCGGATTATTAAATCAATAAGATCATTTCAGCTAGAGAGATCCTTCTGGAGAACAGGTCGATAAATAAGTTGTAAACCTTGTTGATGACAATCACCTACTTCATGAGAAATCAACATAAATGGCTTATTTTAAGATTCTAGTAGACCTGGTCAATAAAAATGCATCCCAATTCTATTCATGGAAAATTCTCAGTACCTATAATCAGATGGATTTTTGGGCCAAAACCGATCATCAATGGCAGATGGAGGCCATATCTTGTTGAACAAGTGATCAACCCAACCTCTCTTGCTGTTTGGATCCTTCTGCAGCAGAGTTCCATACCCTTCGACACTCTTGCTGTTTGGATCCTTTGCATACTTCTCTTTCTCTTCTTGCGGGAGCTCAAAAAACTGCCTTCCAACTCTTTGGAAATTTTCAGTAACCTCAACTGGAATGCCATGGTTCACAATTTGGAAGAAGCCCCATTCACAAGTGGCATCAAACACGGCGGATTGAATCTGTTTATCGTCCAGCCCAAAATCCACGACTGGGATTTGTGGCACCTGCCCCTTGAATGTGGTGAATCGGGGCTGTTCATTCTCCGTCCGGATGAATTCCTGCGGTATTTCTTCAGTTGCTGCAGAGGCCACATCTTGTACACTTGCCATTTCTGAAAAAAATTATAATGTTTTCTGTTTCTTCTAATGTGTTTATAGCGTATGTAAATTGCTAAATTTATGCTTTCTGAGTAACAGAAATAACCACTAGCCGAACACACATCACATATTACTTAATTTGTTAGGCAATGAAAGCAATGGCCAAGAAAAAAGGAGACAACATAACATGTTTCTTCCAAAATGAACTCTCTTACAACACAGCACAAGGACCTGAATCTGATTCACATACAACAAGGCACTTATCAGTTATCAAAATCGAACAAACCAAAGGATACAAATATGAACTTATTCTGCTGCGAATATCCTCTATAAAACGATAAATTGACGTGATTTAAGCAGACCTATAGTGGATCGACAAGTGTCCTCTACATTCGGTTGCATTCAAGAACCGAAGCGTTCTCTTATGTTAGAGGACACATGGCCATCCATCAGGACTAGCATCGAGGGTCATCTTGGCCCGGATATTTGCTGAGATGAGATATAAGAATAGCATGCATCAGAAGCACTCCTAGTGCTTACATGAGAAGCATTTGCATCTCGAAACAGCATAATATCATCCAAATCTCCTTCTCCGTCAATCACAGAAGCTTCTGCGAACCTACGGCCATAGAACCGTAAGAAATTGAGTGATTCAAGTCGAGGAGCCATTAAAGGTATATTCTGCTCCAGCATCCCCACAACGCTTGCCATACTTGGCCTGAGTCCTGGTTCCTCATGTACACAACATAGGGCCACACGTACCATTAGCTCCACATCTTCGCTATTCACTCTACCCTCCAATTTTGCGTCCACAAGTTCCAAATACCTCCCCTGTTCATGCATCTCTAGTGCATATAATGGGAAGTATTCGAGCTCCTGAGCCGATGAGAACACCGAGTTATTAGTTGCATGACTATGTGCCCGTGACAAACAATTTTTCCTCCCACTTACAATTTCAAGCAACACCATGCCGAAGCTATAAACATCGGTTTTCTCAGAAATTGCAGAGCTCGTGAGCCATTCGGGAGCTAGATATCCCCGTGTTCCCCTCATGGTCGTGATATGACTGGACTGTTCACGCGTTAGGAGTTTTGAGAGCCCAAAATCAGATATTTTCGCCTGGAAATGATCGTGCAAGAGAATGTTCTCTGGCTTTATGTCACAGTGGATAATCTTTTGGTCGCACCCAGTATGCAGATACGCAAGCCCACGAGCTGCGCCAAGTGCTATCTCAACCCTCTCTTGCCATTCCAAAACTGGTCCATTACCAAAAAGGGTCTTATCAAGCGATCCTCGGTTCATATACTCGTAAACCAGCAGCAGTTGCCCCTCCTCAGCGCAGAAACCTCTTAACCTCACCAAGTTTATGTGATGGATACTTCCAATAACAGCAATCTCAGTGCAAAAATCCTTTCTACCACGAACGCCCAGATTGTTGATCTTTTTCACAGCAACTAAGGAGTTATCAGGTAGAATACCTTTGTATACTATACCAAATCCACCTGCTCCAATCTTAGTGTCAAACTTTTTAGTTGCTGATTCGAGCTCTTGAAACTTGAATCTTAATGGCAATCCAGGGATTGAAAAATTGGCATCACCAGAAAACCAGAAGGTAGAGTAGTTCAACTTTAACTTTCGGATGTTTGAGAGACGATACTTTCTACACAGCATAATCCCAATTACAAGAATAAGGAAGAGGCCACTCAATGGTAACAGAACCACAGCAACAACAGGAAAGCCAACTGCATCATTGTTAGTATCCCCAAAATCAGCCGATGAAGCTCTAAGAACAGCTTTAACAAATCCAAGCTGATTACTGCTTCTTGTTGTTTGCATAACTGTTCCAAGCTCATTCTCAATCATGTAACAAGAACTAGAGGAGTTATCATAGAAAATCCCAACGCAATTGCAATCATTTGAGCAAAGATCTTGACATGTTGATATATTTACTCCATAATTGGCAGGTTTCATGAAGTCAATCGCAAAGTAGCCCACCGACTGGCCTAGTTTCAAGTAAGAGACGTTCGAAGAATTCATCTGGCTGCTGTTTGCAGTGGAATTGCAAGAACCAGCCAACATGTACGAATGATCCAAAGGAACACAACTATTACTGGAAGCCACCTGAAATCCTGATGGACAGGAGCACACTGGATTATTTTTAGAATTACCAGCTATACACAGACCAACATTTCCGCAAATATATGGGATCCGGCAATCATCAACAGGCATAACAAAATCATTCGTTCTCGTGGATCCAGAGAACCTAGTGATGACGAACTGACCAGATTCATCCACCCTGGCTGTTCGAAAGTTGGATAGAGGCAAGCTTACTTGAATTACGACAGTCGATCCATTGTTTGCAAAAAGATAGAGGCCGGTTTGGTTAATCTGCAAATAATCCACTGCAAAATTTGAGTTCACATAAGCAAGAGTTTCCATAGAGAGTTTCCAGTATGCCAATCCCTGCCACTGCAAAACAGCATCCGATCCGCTCAACAAGAACGCATAATCACCTCTGGATAGATCACCAGCCGAGACTGCACCATAGAGTGCCGTTCCAACAGGCAGTTGTTGTCCAATCACAATCGTGTCAGTGGGATTACGAAAGCTCTCCCATAAGGTCGAATTGGACTGATCAAGCAAGACAAGATTCCCAGATTCTGTAAGGCGCATCGCAGACACTAGCGAATGAAACGGTGGAGTAGACCATGCTAAAGTCCCATCTTCCTCAGCCACACTCATACCATTTATAGTCAAACTCATGATCCCAGATACCTGGACAGGATTATCCCTGTTACCGGACCATATAATGGTGTTTGACGCCGAGTGGAGAATGCACAAGTAGAATCTATCTCGTTGCGCGTCTGGATTATAGACGGCTGCCTTAAATGTCCCGTTACGAGAGAACAAGAAGCTCCCAAAAGTATCTATGTATGTGTAACTGGAAGCTGTGAAATTCGGGTATGCGTATTCCGTGAACGGAACACCTGATGCAAGAGCCAAGAAGGAGAAAAGGCTAAGAAGCAGCAAAAGGGTCTCCATGTGAATACAAAAACAGGAGAGTACGTGTATCTGGTAAAGCAATTGTTGGTAAAACATGGAACCATTCTTGTCTTTCTCAACTTGTTCTTCTCCATCACTAATTAAAAATCATCCTAGCCGTTCTTATTACTATCTAATAATTCTCCTTCTCTTTCAGAACTGGATGAAAATGATTGGTGAGCACAAAGAAAGGATCATGTACATTATTATATGCAGCAAGATATCAACTGGGGTTCAAGAATTTGAGTGAGAAATGGCTTAAACAGGCATTAAACTAATGAGATGAGTACATAACATGGCAAGCACGCAAGACATCAGCTCTATTATTGAAGTAATAGTTTGTTCAAAGCGTTTACTTTTGAATGGACATGTCACAGCTCATCAATTCCATAGGCAAAGAAAACAAGAAAGAAAGGAATATACTAGCATTTGAACCATGGAAGATAGCGAACAAAGTGGAAACACGACGTAGGTTTCAGTCAGACAAAACAGCAAACACCTTGCCTACAAGACGAAATGTATATCATAAAGTTTGGTAAACGGTAAACTACCTCTTGGGTCATCGTTGTGGCTGTGGACGCATCCGAATCGACCTCATTTTCATTTGTCACACAATTAACTAACAATTTTAGTTGAGCCGGCGGGAGCTCAATTTACCGTTTTAAGTGACTCGATACGTAATTAAAACTTATTATACTTACAAAATTATACAAGGTTTTAGTTTAATTTTTTTTTTTTTTGAAATGAATTTTAGTTCAATATTAAAATAAACTTTTACAATTTAATTAACTTTCATCAATTATATTTGAACTAAAAATAAGTTAATTAAAATTTTGTGTAAAGCAATTCGTAAATATTTCTCAGGTTAGATTATACGAATGCACATTAAGTGATGAAGGTGGCAGCTGACTATAGAAACCAGAAAACAATACTAAAAATTTGGAAGTGAAACTCATGGAAGAAATTCAATTTGGCATGAGGTTTAGATTAACCAAGTTTTAACTGGGTAAGATATTAAATTTCAATTAAACAGTAAATTTTTGTGATATAGTTAAAATTTAATAGGTTTTATAGTATTATCATATAGGGGTATTTTGTAATACACCCTCCATTATTGTATGAACTTTTTAGGGGAATGATTGATCTTCAATTAAAGAATAATAGTTATATATCGATTTGTGTAGGGTATTACATTGATAAAGTAGTAAGTGATTGATGAAATACGTGAGAGAATGAAGAAAATTATAATAAAGTAGAAAAGAGAAATAATAAAGAAAAAGAATCTTAATTTGGAGTAGTAAATTTGTAATGTAACTTCAAATAAGGAAAGTTAGAACGTTTTTGTTCGACATATTATATTATTTGGATATGTAGGAAAATGTCCACTCACTTTTGGTATATATCTTCACATGACAACAACTCAACATCTCAATCTTGCTTTTGTCGGCATATCTTTAGCACAAAACACATTACTCTATTAACCTCTATCAGATTCTGAGAAATGCGGAAGCTAATAAGAAGAGGAACTCACAGTGAGATGATGAACAATGCTGAAGATCCAGACGAATGCAAGGAACAGAGATGAAGGATTGATTGATGATGATGATGATGATGCAATTGAGAGAGAAAGTAAATAACTGCTTTTGTTGTATTTAGAATTCTAGAGATCAATTGTACAGAAGATGTGAATATATTTGTATGAACTAACTAACAGAAGGAGAGTTCTTATCCTATTTACACTACCATATTATGAAGCTAAATCTAACTAACTATTCTTTACATTTGTTACAAGAAATTGTATACAAGTATTATTCAGTTATACTAGTGCTATTTACAACCATAAATCTTCAATATCATCACATGATTCCATACTGAATGAAGCTGTTTATCAGCTCACTTGCTTGTACTGTTTCTCTGTTCTTCAGTTCTTCTTCCATCTTCTGACCATATTTCTGAGACTCCCCCGTAAGATGATCATATACATTGCTTATGCTTATCTTACCTAATAATCTATTCATGTCAGTTTGAGCTAGAGCCTTTGTTAAGATGTCTGCCAATTGTTCTTTTGTTGGAACATGAAGAACTTGAATTAATCCTGAGAGAATTTGTTCTCTAACAAAATGGCAATCAATTTCCAAATGTTTTGTTCTTTCATTAAATATGGGATTCTTGCTTAAATGTATTGCAGATTGATTATCACAATACAACACTATTGGTTCCATAAGTTTGATATTGAACTCTTCAAGTAAA
>JAYMSP010001647.1:0-30018 GCA_036897095.1 Plantago elongata | reverse complement strand
TATATATATATATATATATCACATTTCACCAAACTTATTATATCCAACTGCTGAAACAATCTGCAATAGATTACCTAGCAATAGATTGTCGACAGAAGGCAATGATCCAGTATAATCTACGAATAACGAAAGCTCAATACACACAATCCTTTCCAATATATCAAAACATATATAAATCACATTTCTACCAAATTATTTATATGATTATATCTAACAGATGAAACAATCTGGCAATAGATTATCAACAAAAGGCAATGATCTAGCAATCGAATCTAGAAATCGGATCTCACCAAAACTTAAACTCAGGAAGACGGCGAACGAAGGGGCGAAACTCATCGGAGCCACGTGTGGGCAGGGAAGGCCCATCGGAGGCGAGCTCCTGGATCTCGGGATCAACTTGCGGCGAGAGGAAGGCAATGAGCAGCTGGAGGATATAGATTCCCAATCCGTAGGTAATGATGTAGAAACCCTGGACAAAGTAGACACGAAGAGCGTAGATGCAGGCGATCGCGGCGAGGAAGATCCATCGGTAGAGGACCAACGGCGTCGTTTTGTCGAGGAGGTACTGGTATCGCCGCCACGCCTCGTGGGTCCATTGTGTCATGGCGGAGCTCTCGCCGCTTCCGCCACCGGAATCCATCTTTATTGTGGTTTTTTGATTTTTGGGAATTTAGTTTGTTCCGATTTTTGGAGTTTGGTTTTTCGTCGGTTGTTTGGTTTGCATTTGCGTGTGAGTTGGATGTTTGTTGCGCGTAGATGCACCTTCTGTTATCTTTCTATCTTTTTCCTTGCTATTGTTACTGTTAAAACTGACTCACTTTGTATGTAAGACTCTGGTCAAAATAATTTTGAGGGGTGGGAAACAGAAAAATCAAATAATATTAGTATACTTTTAATTTTATAACAAACAATGTTTGAATTTCAACAAGAAAGTCATAAGGTCGAGTGTTAAGGAATCAAAAGTAAAAAAGATAATGGGACAGTGATAGTGATGGAATTTTCTCAAAACAAAGTGCTAATTTTTTTTAACGGAATTATGTGTTTGATTTGTTTATTTATCATTAATTGTATCATACGAACAAATAATATATATATTTTTTATTTATTTATATATATATATATTTTTTTTTTTTTAAATCTAAAAAGAATTAGATTAGAACATATTTGTGTAATTAACGACATCATATTTTAACAAAATAAAGTACAAATAATAATCTAATTGAATTTGTACCTCTAGCGTAAGACACCAAAACCCAACGCTCCAAAACATTCCCTCTTTAAACCTTATGGTTCCATCAATCAGTTAGAGTTCAATACCTATAAGCAATCATTACTTGTGTTTAAAGTTTGATCTATTAAAAGGGGTGTAATAGAACATGCATAATGAACTATTCGGTCTTCGGTTATGTACTTCTATTTCTTTTGGATAAGCAACGAAGGAGAACTTGTCGAAGGCAAATGGGGGATACGAAATCGCTTTGCCTCGTAATGCTATGTTGATGGCTTTCAAGAAATATATTTCTCGTACCTCAACACTTATATCTAAAAGACTAAGGACCTGTTTGTTATACTGTTGGAGCGGTCATCTTCCCAATCAAATCGAACATTTTGTACACAAAAATTTTAATTTTAATTAAAAAAGACCACTAAAATTATATATCAATCGGTCTTTAAAACCCTATCACATACTTTGCTTTAGGATACATCGAATAAGTGTAATTAGAGAAAAGACCACTTAGAGAAATGATATTAAACCAACTTTGACAATGTCAAAGCAATTCAGGTGCAGCAGCATATCCTTAGCTGTGCAAAACCAAAATCCATCTCATAGTGAACATGAAATGAACAAGTTGCTAATATAAAAGCCATTCTTTGAATTTTTCATGGTTCACTACTCGCCTTGTTGACCTTATTATTTGTCTCTTAAGAGTTAAAAATTGCTAACCAAGTCACAAATTTCAAAGTCAACTATAATTCTAGTAGACTTTCTTTGATGCTTCCTCCCTATCTCTATATGTGTACATAGAATCTGTTAACAATAATCAGAACTCAATTTGCACCTTCTTTCAAGTTTCATCAATCATCATTCATCACCATGGTTGGAGCACCTGTTTCTTATCCTGGTAAGTCACCAAATATTGTTCAACTCAGATTGTTAGGACTTCTGAACTGTCTGTTTTACTTTTCCTGTCATAGATCTTAACAAATGTTTGATTTGATGCCACTCATTTAGAATGTAAGATCAAATTCATAGCATAGATCCCATCCCCAATTGTTCGCCTTGTGGTATCCGATCTACTTAACAGCTTGTTTATATTAGGAAATGCTTATTGTCATGTATGAATCATGATGAAACTGATCATATACTCTTGGTTATTTTCTCTTGAAGGTGGTAATCCGGGTGGATACAATCCCGACTCTTCGCAAAGACAAAATCTAGCAACGCCGAATGCACCCATTTCAATACTTCTCCCCTATGGCGGGCAGGCGGCGCCACCATCAGCATGTCAGCCGGGCGTTTACCCTCCCCCGGGCCAGGGCATGATGCCTAGTTATCCCCCAAATGCAAACTACCCACCAACTCCCTACCCTTCAAATCCGCAACTTCAATCTTCTTACCCACCCGTCTCAGCTCCACCACCACTCCCTCCATTCTCGAATACTCAATATCCTCCGTCTTCTGTGGGGCAACCATCTTCTTATAACTCTGGTTATCCTCCCACATCAACACCATTCACCAATACTTATCCACCAAATTCATCAGGGATGAATCAGCCACAACCGAATGTCTATGGTCAGCCACCTTCTGCCTATCCTCCTACAACCTACCCTCCTCAGGCTAATAATCCTCAACCCCCATGTGGTTACCCTCCTCAAGGTACATTTTATTACTATGCAAAATGGTCCACATTCGTATGCTTCTATGTTAGTAGTATATTTTGCAACTGTCTAACACGTTAGATCATTTCCTCCTACTCGTTATTGATGAAACGAAATCGAATTGTTACAGGAACATACCCACCTGGTCCTGCTACAACAGCATACCCCCCGGCTAATACAAATCAAGCACCAACTCAAATGGGAACCTATCCGTACCCAGCACCTCAACCGGGCTACCAGCAGCCTAGATACTGATTCACAACGCTCTACATCCAGACCCCGACCCGAGCTGATTATACTTGAGGAAGTTTCAAATAAATTATCCCCACAGATGATCCAAATTTACGTTACTTTCGCAATTTCATTGAGTTTTCGAGGCATTTTCTTTTTCAATGTATGTGGAGACTTTCCAGTTTCTAATCTTAGTTCCTCACAATTACGTGCTCCATTTGAGTTCTTTGCCTGAAATTAAATTAAATCTTATGCCCACGGTATAAACACATGAGACAATCAAACACAGACAAGAACGTCCTTAATTTGTCACACGGTCCTGTATATTTACATAAAGTATATGACTCTATGAGAGCGATATAGTGTAACATATGGAGAATGGACCAGTGAGGTCTGGCCCAAAAACTCATAGCATGCAAAAAGATGGCCCAATTTGTAATATACCCGTATAGAAGAAAAATTAAACTTTATTGAAATTATTATCTAACAAATACCATAAGAAATGTGCCATTTAAAAAATGAGACAAGTCAAATGTTATTTGAAATATAAAAAATTAAATTTTTTTTGTTATGGATAAATGTACATGTACTAATTAAAGTATGAATGAATGAATGGATTAATAATGTTAGTAGTTAATATAAGTTAGTGGATGAGAAGTTACACGATAATGAATGAAAACTTTAATATATACAAGTAATGGAGATGGATTGTCTATTTATATTACTTCTCACTTATATAAATACTCCATATTTAGAATCTCATTGTACACAACACACAAGTGAAGAATGAATTCTCCATTATCTCTATTATACCTTCTAATCTCTTCATGTTCTTCTCTCTTTTTCCCTTAACACGTTATCAACACGATTACTATTAGGCAAAAATTATATATTTCTTCACCATCAACGATGAAAAATTAAAAGGTTGAATATTACCATGAAAGATCCGTATATCTTGAGTGTTAATATAACCACCAAAAGTGGTACAACGATTGGTGGTTGTTAAAATATATCCGCCGACATATCATGGACTATGATAAATCCATCTGCTTATGGATCAAATATTTTAGCTTTGTTTAGCTAGCCAAACATGAAATGTCCACCTATACTTGGAAAAAAATGCATTATTGATGTGATACAAATATAGTATAAAATAATCAACCCGCGTAGTTGGAAGATGGTGATGCAAATAAAAAGTGGGATAACCACTATTTGATCCATACAAGTGCATCAGTAATCACACCACAAGAGGTGTTTGAAAAAAAAAAATTTAAACTTTACTTGAAAAATCATGTTCAATTTACAAAAAATTGATTCTTCTCATTCCCTTAAGTGAATGTGAACATTTTGCTTGTTTATACATGCATCAAACACCAAAGCAAGCATAAATAGAGCTCATCAACCTCAAGTTGAGAGAAAATATACTATTTGATGTGATAAATTAGGTCATGCGGTTATAACTTAACCATTTATGTGAACCTGAAGTTTCCATATGATTATGTGTTGTATTTATTATATATTATGACAAGACACAACACTGAGATTAAGCATGGAATGAAGATCTTCAATTAACAAAAGTCAAACTTTTAAAGTTGACAATTATTGATGTATAAGTGGCCTTTACCCACAAGTATGATCTTCAACTTGAGGGCAAACAACACAAGAAAATCCAACTGAGTCAAGTCACACTTTTAAAGTTGACAATCATTGATGTATACGTGGCATTTACCCACAAGTATGATCTTCAATTTGAGGGCAAACAGCACAAGAAAATTCAACTGTGCAAATATATTGACTCCCTATCATATTGGTCTCCGCAGAGAACTAATGCTTGAAGCATACACAAGTTGTATGCATACATCGATTTCTAAGTCGGACAGTATATTTTAATGAGCCCTAGTTCTTCCAGCTTAGGGGATGAATAACATGAATAAGCTGGTGAAAATTCGTAGAGCAAATTGATCTCATATATTTGAAAGTTCAAACTCGAACTAAAGATTCAACTTCATGTTATTATATCAAGATATGTTCAAACATGATGTTTTATGATTTGAATGTTAACCCACTATGACCCTATTTTGAGGCGTACAGAGTTACATATCAATTATAAATGACATGTGATGTACATTGAGATATTTTGTCTATTGTACTAATGATTCATTCACCTCAGTGAATTACGGTTCCAATCTTAAGTACAATACAATACAAGAAAATGGCAAGAATAAGTCAGTTGGTACTCCTGAAGAGTTATGTATACCATAAAAGTCATTGATATATGAATTTGGCCTATATGATATGAAATGGTATCTACAAAAATATTCAGATATAAATTATCAGTACTGACTTGAAAAATCTACAAAAGAGATTTGAAAAACCAGTATGAATGGAACATAAATATTTTACAAGCATATACAAAATCAATGGACATGTAAATTGAGATCTTACATGTAAGTCCATTCGATAACATCATTATGATGATGATAGAAAAATGAGCTCATGGACATGAAGTCCGATTGATTAACGAATTCGAAAAAATGACAGGTTTTGACTTGCAAGTAATATATCTTGAGAAATTTCAATGAGGGGAGATATAATCTCCGACACTTAGTCCAAGGAGACAGAAAGTACCATGTTAGCAAACATGGATTAAACGAGTAAAGTTCTTGAGAAACTATTGTTTCATATGTGAAACCTCAATACTCTATACTAATTTCCCAAGGAACTAACTTTACGTTGATAAAATACAAATTGTAATTCGCCGCTGTGAACTATTGAAGTATGAGTTAAAATTCTCAATACTTATGAAAAGTAATATTTGTTACACCAATATTAGCTCAACCTGAAGTTTGAAAATATGAATGAATAATTTTACAAGGGCTACTTATAGTAAACCTTGAGTTTGACATATATGGTCCAGAAGTACCTTAATCATTTGTCAAATGAGAATTTTGATATTCGTTACTATACCTCCTGAAGAAGGTATGTTTATCATAACAAGTAAAGGGAGATAATGATTGAAAAATCATTGAGTACTTTTGCGCATCACATGAGCAATTGTTGCACTCTTTTTCCCTTCGACTAGGTTTTTATCCTACTGGATTTTTCCTAACAAGGTTTTTAACGAGGCAACATTATAAGCGTATATAATTATCTCCACCCCACATCTTTGATACATGTGATAAAGGTCATGAGACTTATTGGTCCAACCTCACAATATTATGGAGTGATGTTGTGAACATTTAAACTACATGATGTGCAAAGTATTTAAACAATTCTTCCACATGAAGACGGGCTACATATTACATAAGTTCTTCTCCGCCATCATCTATGAAAAGAATATTTCATCCAATTACAAAAGATTGAAGATTTGCTCACCAAATCATATCCGACATCATCATTTGAGAAGTTGATCCGGAAGATTAGAATTGCATCAGTTTGAAGAAGTACAATGATGCATTGATTAGGAGAGTTGGATACGCACTGCATTCTTTTTCCCTTGACTGAGTTTTTGTCTCACTAAGTTTTTCTTAGCAAAGTTTTTAACGAGACAGTATATGTCTTGCATACCAACATCACCAACTAATGTCCATTCAAGGGGAGTGTTGTGGATAAATGTACATTAGTTGTAAAAATATGAGTTATTGGGTGAGAGGTTAAAGGTAGTAGATGAAGAGTTTAATATAGACAAGCAGTGGAGATGACTTGTTTCTTTATATTATTTTTTACTTGTAAAAGTACCCCTTATTTGAAATCTCATTATACATAACACACAAGTGAATAATTAACTTTTCATTCTTTTTATTATACTATCTACTCTGTTCATACTCCTCTCTTTTTTTCTTACCAATTTTGATAACTTTTATTCACATTTTCAATACACTACCAATCCGACGATAATTATGAATTTGAGACCCCAAATTTTTTGTGGTAATGTACGGGTGAACATTTTGCTTGCATGTGGTCAGATCGTCCCTGGAGCCAGTTAGTCATGGTATTCTTTCCGGATGATATGATTCCATTGTCAAAGAAGTAACTCTGTTATTTCCCACTCACTCACTTTATCATCAACGGCACGTGCACTTGAAAACTTAAGATTCCGTTATCTATCATATTAGTGGTAATCCCTCCATTCATGAACAAACTATATCATTTTGTATGTATTGATTCTTGTTTCATCTATAACAAAAAAAAATTATTGGCCAATTTAATTGAATTATTTGTAACACTTATAATAATTTTTGTGATACATATTAAATTTATAAAATAAAAATAATTCTGACATTATCATTTACCTTTTATATTTACTTTTTCATTTTATCATATTATAATAGTACAAATAAATACATAATACCCCCACTAAATTAATTTATATATGAAAAATGTGCGTTACCCACACCCACACCAACACTCTGAGGTAATGAAATAGCAGAAAACCCCATGAGCAATGCATATTTACCCCATGTTAATTTTAAAGGAGAGTGAGTTATACTAGTCCCTATATATGCATCTGAGATTGTTTTTCGTTCGAAATTAATGTGAAGAAAACCCTAAGTTATTAAAAGATTTAATATCAATCTTAGTAATTGAGTTGTTACATAACTTTTATGTATCGTTACATTCTCTTATTTAGTGACAAAATATATCTAATTTCAATTTTATTTTATGTATTAACACAATAAGTAATTCCTAATTTGAATGCAAAATATTATAATGGACTTACCTTAGTGAGGTACCTACAACTATTATATTTTCAAGTATATAGTTTATGTATAAGATTGATGTTTAATAAAATCTCTAATGCTCTATTATAAGTATAATGTTTTTTAATAACTTTTAATTCGATCATTATAAGAATGTTTTATGATATGACTCGATTTAAAAATGCGCACGAACACAAATTCAATTCAATCAATGATATGTAAGTTAGCATCTGAAACATAATACCCAGAAATAGAAAGCTGACTATATCGTTGGGGCAATAACAAAAGATAAATTGAGTGTTTGTTAGTAAAAATCCATGGATAATGCATGGGGAACACATGAAGTTGATCTGTATAACGTATACTCATTTCAACTGTTCTGTTTATGCAAATAGATTTGTAACAAACATATCCTCAACCAAAACAAGCTCCATACTATATGGCATCATCATCACCTTGTTAATCACCACTCCCAACATACAACCCATCCTCTCAACTCTCATCTTGATGATTATCAACTCAATCTACTCCTTAACTTCACTCCTATATATAACCTGTTTTCATGAACTTCAAACTCACTCAACCAAATATATCTGAGTGTATTTACTAAACCATAGAATACATCCAAATTCATACAAAATGATGAACAGACTCACTCTCATTGCTGCAGTAGCCCTCCTGGTCATTTTTGGCAGGGTAGGGGCAACCAAGGAGGACTTTGTGCAGACCAAAGGGAACCACTTTGCTCTGGATGAAAGGCCATTGTACTTCAACGGCTTTAACGCCTACTGGCTAATGTACCAAGCAGCTGACCCTTCCACAAGGCCAATGGTAACGACTACGTTGAAACAAGCTTCTGATCATGGTGTGAACCTTATCAGGACTTGGGCGTTCAATGATGGGCAATACAGAGCCTTGCAGAAAACTCCTGGTGTTTATGATGAAATCGTATTCCAGGTACATGTTTTCCTCTAACAAAGCAAGCTCTTAATAGCTGCATGGTGATTATTACAACAGATAAGACAGCCATACTAAGATGATTAGTGATAATGCCAGAGCAGAAATTGTTGATGTCATAGGAGTTCCTGCTCTAGCATTATCGCCAGCCTATTGTGATAAAAACTAATTAACTCGTCTTTGCAAATGCAGGGAT
Organism: Plantago elongata; assembly: GCA_036897095.1. Classification (NCBI taxonomy): domain Eukaryota; kingdom Viridiplantae; phylum Streptophyta; class Magnoliopsida; order Lamiales; family Plantaginaceae; genus Plantago; species Plantago elongata. Next base: position 21,054 of record JAYMSP010001647.1, on the reverse strand, counting down.
TGGACTACGCGGTGTCAGAGGCCAAGAAGCATGGTATTTATCTGTTGCTTAGCTTGGTAAACAATTGGGAAGGCTTTGGAGGAAAGAAGCAGTATGTTCAATGGGCAAGGGACAAAGGACACTACTTGAACAATGAAGACGACTTCTTCACTAGTCCTATTACACAAGACTACTACAAGAACCACATCAAAGTATAAACTCAAAACAGTGTTATGTCTTCATATAGTTATAACTTCTTATGTACTATGTTGCTGATCATGCTAATTTCATGCAGACTGTACTCACAAGGGTAAATACCATCACCGGAGTAGCATACAAAGATGAGCCTACCATATTCGCATGGGAACTGATGAATGAACCCCGCTGCCAATCTGACCTCTCTGGAAAAGCCATTCAAGTATCTAGCACTCCCTTTTGGAAAAATAATTAAGATTCACATTTTAATTAAACAACCTGTATATACAGCAAAAACTTATTAATGATTTGATTTGAATCCTCAGAGTTGGGTTGCAGAAATGGCAGCATACGTGAAATCAATTGACAGCAATCATCTTGTGGAAGTTGGCATGGAAGGATTCTATGGAGAGTCCATGCCTGAGAAGAAGCAAGCTAATCCTGGTTATGAAGTTGGAACGGATTTCATTGCAAACAATCTTATTCCAGATGTTGACTTCACCACAATTCATATGTACCCTGACCAATGGTGCATAACACTTAAAATAGCTAGAGTGCAACAGTTGTTAACATCCAATTTAATTTCTAACAACGGTTTGCTGCGTTCTTACACAGGGTGGGTGGTGCAAGTGAGGATGCTCAAGAGAAGTTTGTTGCAAACTGGATCCAAGCTCATGTAAACGACTCACAGTTGGTCATTAAGAAGCCAATCATTGTGTCAGAATTCGGGAAGTCTTCCAGAAGCTCAGGATACACAGTTGGAGTCAGGGACACTTATCTGGGGAACGTCTTCGGTTCTGTGTATAACTGCGCACGAGCAAGAGGCCCGTGTGGTGGTGCGCTCTTCTGGCAAGTAATGGCAGTCGGAATGGAAGCCTGGAGTGACGGTTATGAAGTTTTCATGGAAGAAAGTCCTTCAACTGTGGGTGTTATAGAACAGCAATCTCGCCGTATAGCTTCACTCAACAATATGAATTTCCTGGAGTTTGTGACTCACACTGATGACAATATTGCTCAGGATATTTGAAATTAAAGCATACTAAGATATATGCCAATAAATTGCTAGTGCTTGGAAAACAAAGAAGGTTAATTTACATACAGTTTAATCGTATGTAAATTGTAATTCCACTAGTTTGATACTTAAGGAGGATTGATCTACAATTACAGATGTCATTGTATTTTTAAGATATGAAGTTGGCAATATAGCTACCATTACTTCTGCATGTGTTTGCATGCAATTCTTTGTTTGGTTGAATATTTGATTCTAACTATGATTCCTTGATTATGGTAAGAGGGGTGGACCAAGAAATATAGTTTGTCCGAAATAAAACTATAAATTTTATTTTGTTACCCCGACTGGGCCCACACTTGCTATATAGTGGGTCCGCCCAGATAGTGTACAGATTATGTAATGGTAAACTGCACAGACTGAATCTGTGATCATACGTAGGATTCAACTAAAATTGTGAGTTTGCTTCTACACCTGATATCGTCTCAACAAAATCTGTACACTTCAGCTATTGTTGATGGCTTGATTTGTAGTTAAGTGCAATTTTATCAGCATTCGAAACGGTTTCAGTCAGATCGTTCTTATCCACCCCTGTTCATCTGTGAAGTCATTGTTAACCAACCTGTGATGATAGTTACACACGCTTGTCCAATCCATATACCAGATTCAAGTTGTTTTATCTAAAACGGTAAAGTTAAGTTTCAGAAGAACTGATGACAATACTGGTATGAAATCACACCAGAATCTGGTATTGATATATTTGTAATTTGCTCAATATAATTGAAAAAAATTGAACTGGATACGGCTCTTAAGCTCAACCTCTCAATACACGCACACAATTTTTGGATTCAATCCACTTTTAGATTAACATTTGTATCATCCTATAACATACAGAACTAGCCTTGATACAACAATTACCATAATCCAATACAGTAACGTCCAGTCGAGAATGCAATATTACCCAAAACGCACCAAGCATTGAAAAATCTCAACCTCGGGATTTATTGGTGAATGGCAATTAAAAAAAAAAAACTCACCACCATCCCGAGAATACAGAATCACCTAAATACACCTGGTTGAGCACAAAACAGGACAGTGTCTTCTTCACTTCATATAGAACAGCTCACAAGATAAAGCATGTACTATATGATTGAAGAAATTGAGAGGTTATTAAACTTAAAAGGAAATTCCCAATCTCAATGCATACTTTCATCCAACAATGTCAAGAGAATGAAAAATAATCATCAGGCCAGAGCCATAAATTATGTCCCCATAACCACACAAATATAGGACAAATTGAGAAGATTCAACATCAATAATCAGACATGAATCTTCATCACCAATAATTAGTTTCAACAATTACATAATTTACCAACCATAAAACCAATCATGTTCTGAGTAGGTCATCAAACTATGGCAGATCCTAAGGATCATGCATAACGTTAAATTTAACGAATGCATTGAGCTTGTTACGCTCCATCACTCCAACAAACCAGCCAATCATATATCTTGAGATACCATTGTAGAATGGCATTTGACACAAGATTGTATAGATAAAGCCTAACCAAACTGCATTTTGAAACAGTTTTAAATATGAGCCCTAATCAGTTGCCTTGATTATTACGTGACCTGCTGCCAAAGCTCGACCACTTTCTGAGTGTGCTTGCGACCAAGCTCCTTCCTGAGAAGGACCCTAACCTCGTCTTAAATGAAGCGGCCCGCCCATTAGTCCTATTTGCAGAATTAACATCTCGATCCCCATTACTGGCTGCAACATCACCACCAGCAATTTCCTGTTCACCAGCACTTGGTTCTGGCAGTTCAGGCTCAACCGCATCCAGATTCACAGCAACAGAACCACGGCTGGTTCTCAACCAATCCGCACCTTCAGCAGTCACTCCTCTACACTTTTTCACCTTCACCTTCACCAAATTAGGGCACCCACAAGCCAACGCTTCCATCCCATGATCAGAAACCGGACAACTCTTTATACACAACTTCTTCAATGCAACACATTTCATGGCAATGCAAGATATCTCAGCATCCCCAACAGTTTCACTCCCACATAATGCTAACCTCTCCAAATTCTGACAATTTGTAGCCAACTTATCCAAACTCAAATGCGTAGGGTTCACACCTATCAGGACCAACTCCTGCAAATTAGGGCAGTTTGTAGCAACAGCAATCAATCCATCGTCACCAATCCTATTTGTCTTCCATCCATCAATATGAAGCTTCCTAAGCAACTTACATTTATCTGCCACAGCCGTAAGCCCAACATTCGTGCACTCAGGCGTTTTCACCAAATGCAGTATCTCCAAATTCCCACATTTCGAAAGAGCTGATAGCCCAAGATCACTAACCTGAATCCTCTCCAAATGAACCTCCACAATACCAGTACCAGCAACCAGCTCAAGAATACTGTCCCAATCCCCAGAACACCTAAACAGCTTCAAACTCCTCAAGTTCTTAGCTCCCACAATCATTGGCCCGAAACACTGCCCATTATACAGATCCTTCAAACATACTACCTTCAACGCATCCACGGCCTTCCCCGGCCCAATCGGGTCCTTCGGAGCCCAATTCCCATCCGTAATCCCCCGCAACCTCTTCACAGACAATTCCTCCAAAAGCCCACAATTTTCAAGCAAAGCATTCATCCCTTTAGACCCAAAACTACAAGACCCACACGAAAACTTCCTCAAGCTCGTACAATTAGATGCGAAAATAGACATACCTTGGTCAGTCAGCTCACGGCAAGCACGAAGCTTCAATCTTGTCAAGTTAGCACACTTCGTCGATATCAAAATCAGCTCCTCATCCCCAATTGAAACAGATCTACGGTCGCATTTAAGAGCAAGCTTGGTAACAGAATCGAAACGAGAGAAAAGGCGAGGGATTACAGACCACAAATCAGACTGGGCGTTGAGAGATAGACGATGCCGGCTCTGCCCCTCGATACGGAGCCACCGGTGGCAAACCAGAGACGCCCGTTTCCGATCACCGGAGGAAAGTGAGTGGAAAATGTACGCCAAACATTCGTCAGGAAGGTTAAAGGTGTAGTCTTGGCCTTGGAAACAAGAATCGTCCGGGTCGGGCTCCATTTCCGGTGGAGAAATGAAGATGGTGGAGGGTTTGGGAGATCTGGGCTTTGAGATTGAAGGCGATTGACCCATTCTTGAATCGATTTTTGTTGTACTTGCCTGGTAGTTTTATCTACCTGATGCAGAGATAGGGATTTGAAAAGGGTAGGATTTGGGATTAATTAAACAGGGATTTGTAATGATTTCATTTTACTGTGATTAATTAATGGAAATTGGGTTGGAAGATCCTATTTTTGTTTGTTTGCCGGAAAATTATGGATGGATTAGGTTTCTGTAAGTGGTTGACGAGGTGGGTGAACCCTATTTAAGACCTGGTGGTGGATTATGATACAATTGGTATACTTTATCATTGAGTGATTAGGAAATTCCAAGTTTTTGGGGTGTCACCGGGTTAAAAAAACTCAAATTTTTACCCTACCTTTACAACTAACTTTTCAAAAAATTTTAATAAAAAGATTATTATAAACGTACGAATTTTCAAACAAGTTAACTGATTTAAGAAGCTAACTAAGTTAGCTTGTTGAAAAAAAACTACATAACCAGCTACCAACTAATTAATCAACTATCAGCTACATTCTAGTTTTGCTAAACATGGTTTAACTAATCTTTTTAAAAATGAAGAAAAGGAAATGGCTTAACTAATCTTTTTAGAAATGAAGAAAAGGAAAAGGGGAAATTAAAGGAAACACTACTCTTTTAGACTCCGTTTGGTTCGGTTTTTTAACAAAGTTAACCGATATTAATTCACTATTTCACATTTGTTGATCCGTTTGTTTCAGAATAAAGCCCAATTCATAGTGTTCATAATTAGGATTGGAAAAAACACAACCCAAACCTATAATGACCAATAATAACATCAAACCCAACTTTATATAAATTTAAATATTTAATCAAACTCATCAACGTATTAGATTGTTCGACACATTTCTCAATAATGTAAATATAGCCATACTTCATCATTTTAGAGCCCAACTTAAAAACAAATGGATGGAAACCCCATGCAGAATGAACTTACCTCCCATCAAGTGTTTTTTAGTTCCAGAACGTAAAATAAGACCACTTAAAAGTTTTTATTTGAAATAAATACTCAAGAGTAAAGTGGCAATAATTACATGTCATAATTGATTTTGGATAAGATATGGACTCGAAACAAACAGAGCTAATAGAACCGGTGATAATAAATCAACTATATTATAATCACATTTTAGGTTTGAAATTGCTAAAATTTAACTGGCTGGGATTGAACCAAACGAAGCTTTATGGGCAAATTTGTGGGAGATTAAATTGAATGGTGAGATATCACAATAAGGAGCATTCCTTTACTTTTAAGACCGTGATAAGATTGAGTGGTGGATTGGTCTGAGTAGTATGCAATTTGAATTGGTAAAAATCAATTTAAATTGCCTATTTCGTGTACAAAATAAACAGTTTCAATTGAATTTTACCAATTTAAATTGCATATCAAACAGTAACTAAGATTTTTGCAAATGGCACCACTCACCGATTTTATTGAAGAAGTCAATAAGCTTAAATTATTTTATTCATAAAATATTTAATTATTAAAAGTTAAATCTACGAACAGCTGACGATAATCTTCAAAGTGAAAATTTTACAAGTATAAATCACATGTTCGTATCCATTACTCATTAGCTTGATAATTCAAAATAAAAGTTAAATGCGGTTATTATTACCCTATATATAGAAGTAACGGTATTTTTAACGACAATTATAATCGACTTACATCATAAAGTAGCTAGATTTAATATCTAAGTTGAAATTATGTAGCTTTTATCTTGTAGATGTAAGATGCATTTAAATATAATCATCCTAAGCAAGTTTGAGGTTCGCAAAATAATTTTCAATTTTAAAACTGTATAAGTTTTAAATTCGAATTCATACTCAAATTGTAAACTATTAAAATATAAATTTGAATTTGAACTTAACTACATCGCACCTGGCGAACAAAGTTTCTGGCTTAGACTCTTTAAGATTCGAGCCGCAATGCTAACCGTAAGGTTGACAAGGTTTGACCGGATTGTAATTTATCCCATCCCCAAATTCCAATTTAGTTTCTAGCTCTGCAATTGGCTGGTAAAATGACCAAGAGTATTCCATTCTATCCATCTGTGCGCCAATTTATCAAATAAGTGGCAGACACAGTTAAAACTCATCCCACCACCATCCATGGCTTCTCCGGCCCCCCTCCTCCGACCTCAGCCTCTCCTCCGCCACCGTCTCTTCCAATACCACCAGCACCATCTCCTGGAGAAAATCACCCATCGACTGTTATGCTCGGCTACCGAAGACTCCACACTTAACCTCATAACATCACCTTCTCTAACTCATCTTTATTCCTCACCAACTATTCATCAAGATTCACCTCAGAAATGTGGAATCACTGATTCTCCTCAATGGCAAGTTAAAGAAGCAGAGATACTTCGCGATATTGAGCCTGTTGTTTGGCTGATTAAACATATACTCCACTCTGACAAGTATGTAATCCATGCTCTCAGTTCTTTAGTGTCTCAGCTTATCTTTGAAATTTCTTTAGTTTGCACTTGTTATAATTTATCATATTGAGCATTTCATCTTACTGGTTTTGGCTAAGACCTAAGATTGTAAGAGTTCGGTAATGGCTCCTCATGCTTAAACAACTAGTACTTCCAAGCTCAAATTTACTTCTGGAAATTTTCAACTGAACTTCTTCTAAGCAGAAGTCAGAAGCAAGCAGGATATCCATATTATTCTTCTTCTGGTAAAAAAACTTCTAATTGTTTTTTGCTACTAGTTTAGCCATCAAAATGTTACTATTATGTTATTTCTCCTTGATGATATTTTGGCCTTTTGGAACATTTCTTAAATAAATGATGCTCTACATGTTTTACCTATGTAATTCTGTTTTGTAGGCTTATCTTCTCCTACTCCAATTTCCTCTAATATACGTACTGAATTTGATCATTTTCTCCATCACTAATTGATAGGACTTAGGAGTATGAATTAAAGCAATTGTGAGAATCAAAGAAACTGGAGGGTAGTAGTAGTACTAGCTAGCTACACTTGAGGTTGGAAGCATGAAACAGGACCCAAACTTGTCATGAGAATACCATCTCTATAGTACCTTATGCAGTTGTACTTCAGACTATATCAGATACTGGAATTTTACGTGTAGTTAACCTATTCAGCTAGCTACACTTTGGGTTGGAAGAATGAAACAGGACCGGATTATGCTGTCGTATTTCAAACTATATCATATGCTGAAATTTTACATGTAGTTAATCTATTCGTATAGTGTGTCCAGTTCCTGTAAGACTTCCATGAGTTACATGCTTTAGCCTTTTTGGTATGGTCTAACTATCAGAGTCTTTCTCGGATGATGTAAGTTAACCTTTTGCAGTTCTCAAATCGAATAGAGGAATCAGCTAGAGTGGTATGATTTATATTATACTACAAATTATCATCACAGTAAAACAATTATCAGAGGTTTAGCAGCATCTATATTTCTTATGTGGATAAGCCAACTTCTCAGGATTACATGACTTGCATAAATGCATAATATTCAACCATTAGTGCAACACCCATGAGAATGCTAATGGAAATATATTAGTTTGAGCCTGGGAAGAACTGATTGTTTTGTAGCAGGTTGTATTTTTATAATATGAATACGTTGAAATATGCTACTGAAGTGTATTTGCTATTTAGTCTATTATGTTATCGTCTTGGATAGAATTGAATCTTGAAGTGAGTCAACAAGGCTCTTTAAGGTTCAAAACATCCTTCATTCAGAAATATGAGGAGTCTATATCACAACATGAAAACAAATATAAACAGATGTAGGGATAATTAAACAAAAAATGTATGCATTAGTTTTTTGATGCTTTTGGTTTTACCTGTTTTTCGTATAGTATCATGATGGTGCTTCATAGATGTGGTGCATCAATTCTCGGTAATTGTTGGAACAAAAACAACATTCTCCTCAATTATTTAGTCCATTGGCACTGTTTGCTTAAAATAAGTTTAACTCTATTCTTGAATCTTTCAATCTTGTTTTCTACTATCCTGCCCTACCACTTGTGCCATCTTTTCTCTAAGAGTTTGAAATAATATATATATTATATATCTGAAATAAATTAGCCATCATCTTAGTGGACTAGGATGTTATAGGATTATGAATTTAGGATTATTTAATTTCTTAAATTTGCCAAATTACTACAATTGGTAATTTATCAGTATCACCATGTTTAGCATACTATGAATTATGATTATACTTTCTCAGAAGTTGAGATTGAGACAAAGAAAAATGAAAATTGGGAAATTGAGATTGGGACGGGAGTATAATATAGTGTTGTCACATCAGTTGCACCTCTCTCTGTTCAAGCTGGTTACTGCCTTGGCCTGGTCTTGGAAATGCTATAGTCGTCCCTATGGATCTGCTCTGACATGTTAGCTTTCTCACCCAAGTGGTAGAGCCACCAACTGAGTGCACAGATTACGTTTTACCACTATTCTGACGTAGTAAGAGATAAAAAGCTCCTCAACAGCTTAAAGCGGGTAAAACTTGGTCACCCTGCAGCAACAGGTGGAAGGTAGGTAGAGATATGCTGTATCTGACCCTTCTAATTTAAGTAATGCTATTTGAGTTTCCTGACCTCAGACCTACACATGTCCCTCAAATAGTAACTTGTGGTGTGTCCCTCCAACCTGTTCAGAGGCCAAATCTTTTTTATACTGTCCATATTAGATTCTCTCATCAAGCAGCAACTTGAGTTAGGATTATTTTGTCAATATACAAGATTAACTCATAGCAGCAGCCAAAAGCCTATAAAAATGGAACTTAGATACAGCAGCTCCAAGACTACCATTTATATGTTGTTCCATATGAAATGGAAATGTCAGTTAAGCTACCAACTAGACGAGGATCACCAGTTGTTAGTCAACTATTTTGGCTGCCACAATCTAATCTTCCTGGCTCTTATCGAACTCTAGCTTGCAAGTATAGATATATAGGAAATGTAGGTTAATATTCCTTGCATCTATCTCGAGATTATTTCATTTTGGTGGTGTTTTGGAAGTTTTAGCATACAGTGGGAACAGTTGTTGTTAGAGATCGAGAATTGAGTCCCTGACTCTCTCTATTGATTCACCGTGTATATATACACGAAATATCATACAAGTTACAATAGGATTAGGAAACTAAGATTATAGCTAAACTATACTAACTCTATTATAACTAGACTACTAATATGCTAAATATTCTACCTAATATTTACATATTCTATTAGTTTTATTGCGGTTCAATAGTATGGTTTAAGTTAATCAAGTGTATGGCGTTAACTCAGAAGAAAGGGCAGATAACAAGTGTATGAACTATGTTTGCCAAACCAAATTGGCTATCAAATGTTATGAAGACACAAGGGTCCAGCTGCTGCTCCAGAATGATGTATAGAGGGAAATAATGCTGTTAAGCTTGGCTATGAGCTGTACATACTTCTCTATAATTTCTTTTATTTGCATTGTAAAATTGTATGTGTTCGGCTGAAGTCATATGTTAACTTCCTCTCCTGTATATTTCATAGCTCTGTGTCATTGTTATTAATGGAGGTCACTATAGCAAATATCATATTGTAGATGTGCTTTACTGCTTTGCTACAGATGTGGATTGTAGATGATATGTGAATGAGTGCTAGATGATAATATCATAGTAATAGTTACTTATGCTTTGTTTTGCCAGTCAAAATGTTGTAAAACTTGATTTAATCTTCATGAAGGTGTAGTAAAAGTTCGTTTCGTTGCAGTATTATGATACTATATCTACTTGAAAAATGTCAAGTTGTTGCATAAACAGATTTTTCATTGTACCTATTTCAAAGTGATGGGATCGCTTTACTAAGCATCTAAAATATTTCAGATATTTGGACGGAGAGTTTCTTAGCCATGAAGATGAGAAAGTTGTGCTTGAAAAGCTTCTTGCCCATCATCCTCACCGTTCTGATAAAATTGGATGTGGGCTCGATGCGATTATGGTTAGTTTCCTCACTTTAAGTTTTGAGCTAGCTGCTAGCAGATTCTATATAAAGTCAACATTGTATTTTTCACTCCATTTAGTGGTTTTATGATAAGCAAACTGCAATAGGTGCGTCATTATAATGCATACAACTCATTTTTTGCATATTATAGATTCAAGTATGCACGTATGCATTTAGACGTTTCTTAATGTAAATCGTGTAAACTCCAATATCTATTTCACATACAATGAGGAAGGAGCTATTGTGAATTATCATTGCTTCTCATTACACATTCAATAATGCTGCATGTCAAATCTCTTAGCTAGCTGTTTTTTGCCACTTGATGCTATTATTTTATGCAAAATCTGTTTCTCATAATGGTGCTAACTTAAAAACTCTTCAATATGCCATGATTATGAAGGTTGATAGGCATCCTCAATTCCGAACTTCAAGATGCCTCTTTGTTGTGAGACTCGACGGCGTATGGATAGACTTCTCTTATCAGAAGTGTCTACGGGCTTATATCCGTTCAAAGTACCCGTATTATGCAGAAAAGTTTTTGAGAAAGTATTTTAAGCGCGGCAGCGGGACGAACTCCTGTTGAACACAGCCTCTCCAGTTGTTGATATGGAACATTTACTGGAGTTGTTGTCTCACAATATGAACATTAAGGTGGACAGCTAATGGGGTATTGAATTATGTTGTGTGTTTGTGGGCTGAATTGAAGTTTAGCTGCTTACATTCTCTGCGTGACAACTTTTTTCAATGAGGTTGATGAAAGCTTGCTGGCAACTATTGATTTGTACGAAAGGTGAAAATGATTGGCCATCTAAATGTGGTATATAGTTTAAAAGTCTTTTATGTATTTTGGCTGCTGTATTTAATCAGTTATTCAATATTTGTGCACGCTAGTTTCATTAATGCCATGATAGAGGTGCCATTAGAGGTTGAACATTATCATCACCTGTTTGTTGTGATCAATGAGTGCATGGTGTATTGTAGTATTACTTGATGACCATAATGTGAATCAACAATAATGTTTCTCCACTGCTTGAAAAGTAATTAGTATCACTATCAGTGAACACGGTGCGAGAGTGGGTGATACTGATAACCCCACTAATCTCCGATAAACCCCAAGTATAGCACTTCCGTGGTGATTACTTATAGCTCCACCCGTGAGCGAGCATGAACCTTTATGGGAGTGATGTAGAGACATTAATACATGTGCTTCATTACTGTAATAGAACACATTAGAGTGAAAAAAACAAGACCAAAGGAGCAAATTGAGTTATGTGGGACAGTTATTGAAATGATTGTCCTTGAAACCTCTTATTGCAAGTATGGATGTTATGTCACTTTTGACTTTGGGAAAGAGTTGCATGCACCTTTTGTGTCTGGCATTGATGGTGCCAAAGTTGCATTTCAAAGTAGGAATGCTGGTTCATGTGATGATGAATAAACAGGCAGGGCATTGTGTTGAAGCTGTTACAAATGACATAAGGTCAAATTAATGTTTCTTGGCTTCATTTGGAGAACGAGTATAATTGATGATCGAAGCAATCAATGTTTCAAGGATATTTTCGTGGAGCATGTAAAGTACTACATGGTCCTAGTCCGATTCCGAATCGATCTCTGCAGCTGACTTCACTTTGCGAAAGCTCAAAGTGTTTGATGCAATATCTTCAACGGGATCACCAAGTGTGCTAAATTTTGTTTTAGCTTAAACAAGTGTCTTCATGCCCTGCCATCAGTATTAAACAATATCATAAGTTTTAATGTGTGTGAAATCATAAAATGATTGCACTCGATAAAGGATATTGAAAAGATATAAATGTCAGACAGACGGACTTACATTTCTGGCTCTTAGCTTCAGCATTTTACAAATAATGACTCTAAGCCTCAGTTTAATTGTAAACTTAACTGTACAAAATCTAGCTTCTCAACATAATATGCCAGAGAGAATGGCCCATTGTACTCAATTTCAACTATAATTTGGATAGTACGTAGCCTCGCTTGTCTTAACTAATTGGATATTCCCAGGAATGTTTACTCTTAAAGTTAGACATGAACTACTTAGTCTAATTTATGTGATACATTTATTTATAATAAGAAGGTGTACGAAATCGAAATTAATCTTATAATGGATTACTTAAATATTTTTTCAGTTCAAATTTGTTGTGAATTCTCAAATCATCATCCAGCCTGCCGTAGTTTAACCTACGTACTAATTAAAAATATCAAATAACCCGAATTTTACATATACATAATGCATTCGTTATGATCACTTGATAGTCACCGTTCGACCTTCACATGTGTATTTGCAAAGAGGAGGACATGACGGACTTCACATCATGACATCAATGCAACATAAACACATAATATATGTCCTCCTGCATTAGAAATTGACAATTCCACAAATAAGCATGTGAATTGAAATAATTATATCTTGGTAGTTAGTGAAAAACAGGGATAAACTAAAATGAAATAAAATATATCAGGTCATGTATTTTTCAGGTTTTCTAAGCAAGTCAAAGCTGAAAAGTCGAAAGCAAAAGCAAATAAAACAAAACAATAATTTTGCTTGCTCGCTAACATAACATAACGAAAATATTGAACGCAAATGGCCGACAGATTGCTCCTCACCTCACATGCAAACAAAATCTCCACACTTTGCCAGATTTTCCCTCCTAGTCCGGTCCTTTTCTCACTGTCTAAATTTCCCACACTCTCATATCTTTTCTTCTTTCTTTAAGGGTTCAATTTTACATATTCTATCTATACCACTAACAATTTTATTAAATTACAGTTCAGTTGGCAATACGTTTCAGTTTAAATTAATAGATTAGAATTCTAATCAACTTTACCATTTAAAAAACAATTTAATTAATTAGCTGTAAATTTCTCGTGACAAATTCTCCATGTAAAATGGCACTCATCTCTTATTCTACATATTATCCAACATCCATACTGCATACCCATTAGTCCAAAGATGGTAGACATTTATACCTTTAAACTAACAGTTGTAGTACTATAATACTCTCCATTACAGATGTTATTCAATGTAATTTTTAATATTTTTTTACATAAAATTGATGATCTCTAGTTCTATGATAGAGTTATTGTTACAAATAATAAATTCAAAGGGAAAAAAAAGAGAAAGAAAAAGCAAATTTAGGAAATGTGACGGTTTGACTTGATTCTCTTGGACAAATGCTCTGGTGAAGAATTAACAACTGATGATGAAACCGATGCCCATGACTCATAAGAGCTTTCAGAGTTCAAGGAGATTCCCATTGCCCCTTTTGAGCTGCAAAACAATGTAGTACCATTGAACTTCCTTTTGTTACTTGACTCAACTTCTTGTATTAGCCTCAAACAATCTTCCACTTTGTCCTGTTTCATTTACAGCCTTGTTTGTTAGGAGGTGTTTTTTTTTTTTATTTCAGCTTCTATATGCTTTAAAAAGTTGAAACAAAGAGACAACATGAAGATTAAATTGTACCTTATTCTTGGTACCAAGAATGCCAATCAATTGGTGATGATAGTCCACTCTAATGCAAGGCTCAAGGCTGTTTATCACACTCAGCATTGTTGCAGTAGCCAATGTAGAAGGTAGATGAGACATGTATCTACAATCTGTAAAATTGATTAAACATGATATGAATGGATGGATTCAAGTCATTCAACAAGATGAAATTTTTGGGATAAATACTGGAGATTTATTATATTTATACCAGTAGTAACAGTGGATAAAACTAGGCATTCATATCTGATGATGAATTCTTCAGATATATGAGTCTTCAAAGAGAGCCTCTTAGTGATGAAATCAAGAAATGAAATTGGGGTAACAGGGTTTATCTTCCATTCAAGAGTTGACAGAACCAAAAGCTCCATTCTTTGAATGGTTTTGGACTTAAACACATACTTACACTCTTCCACCTACAAATTCACGTACAAATCAGTCCAAATTCATCAAGAAAAGCGAAAGGAATTGTCAAAGATTGGATTTTTACAGTTTAGAACATACTTGCAAGTCTAGTAACAGAGGCACATGAGTTTCCTCAACTTTTGCAGCCAAAGAGAGACAAGCCACAGCAGCAAGATGAGCCACCCATGGCTTCTTCTCTCCATGAGACTCAAACTTGCACAGAAATCTGTCCAAGAAATTAACAGCAAGAAATGCAGTGAGAGCAGAAAATGAATAGTGCCCAACAACCTTGAGGATCCATTCAACTGCATCATCTCTGCATTGAGCCAAAAATGGAGTCCTTTCAAGGCCATTGTACATGGTTTCATTTTCTGACTTCTCTTTATTCAACAAGATTCCCAGATTCTCATCATCATCAGAATCCCAGAGAAATCCATTCTCCAAGAAGTCTGTGAATATTCTAGAGGTGAAATGAGTAGGGTCTATAACTTCTCCAAAGCTCTCATCCTCAGAACAGAAAGCATCAAACAAGAATGTAGGAGCATTGTTCTGTTGAGGAGATGACATGGTGGTGGCTTTGATGAAATGGTGGTCAAAGAAAGATGCAAAGGGGAGATGGAGAAAAAAAGAAGAAGAAGAAGAAGAAGAGAGTTATACCTCGAGATGTGCTCTGCAACATCTCACTCAACAAGGAGAGAGTGGGTAATGGCTCAACTGTGTATTGTGCACCCTTTTTATCTTTATTGGTGAGAATTTTTGGCTTTTTGGGCTGGCTTGGGTTTTTCTCGTGTTCGCTGTACTTAGCCTTACAAGTGTAGCATGTTTATGCTTCATACGTCATACGTGTATAGAGGCACATACTTTGGGCTTTGTGAGTTATAGACCGGTCCACCACTAACTTAGTCACATAACAAAGACCAGACACGAACTAGACCTCACCTGATGGCTGATTACGGCTCTACAACAGATGGTTCATTCTCCATATACAGTTCTGGAATAGATGGTTTTGTTGAAGGATGTAAACCAATCAAGGCCTTCGTGAATGCTTGTGAAAAAACTAGATAATCATTCCGATTGTACTTGAGATTGATCAACAGGGCAAGCACGACTCATTTTATATCGAGGAGCAATCATGAAGATGAAAAATCGATTTGAATCTGCTCGTTTATAGCCTTAATTCCAGTATTGACTTATATTAAAATAGCCTCCATAGAGTGTCAAAACGAGTCGATTCGAATACTAGTTCTGAATCTTTTAAGACAACTATGTCACGATACGAATAATTGTTCATCGAGTAAAGGACTCAAACCGTGACCTTTAAAGGGTCTCGGTTGGTTTTGAAGACGTGTCCAATTCAAAGCCTTCTTGAGATCCACAAGACTCGAGAGAATGCGGATCCGAAAAGAATATGGGCTGGGTTAAAGTTTTGAATTACGGCATGGAATTGTGATGACCCATTAGCATGAGTAGTCCTTGAGACGTTTTCCCACCTAGCCGCAACCCCGCAAAATGTTGCAAACTAAAGCAACGTGAAATTTCAAACAAGCTGATTTTAGCCATGAATTGTTATTTCAGCAGTTTAAACTTCTTTAATGTTAATAATTAAAAATATAATTAAACTCATTTATAATAAATATATAAATTATAGACTTTAATTACAAAAACCAAGTCGTTTAATTCATTTAAATTACGAGCACTAATGAAAGCTCTTACAAAATCAACTTATCATCCAAATATTTTAATATGTCTTCTCCAATTAAATTTCAAGTCATAATTCTCAAATTCGGGTGGAGCTAATTTAAAAGATGAGATTAGCTCGATTATGGGTTTTGGACATACAGCTAGCCTGAGGAATATCTTGACATCTATCTAAATCACGGCAGAGTCGATCGTAGAGGCTTTGCGGAGATTTTTGAATTGCAGGCCTTGAAATATATGTTACGGGGAGTGAATTTTTTTACTAAAAATTTAATTTAAAATTTTATTATTAATGACTAATGAAAATTTCGTTTTCAAAATTTACATGGTAATGAATAATGTTTAAGACTATAATTTTTAAATTATGTGCTCATAAACGGGATGAATTAGATATAATATAGCTTTATTTAGATTGTATAATTTTTTTAAAATATATTAAGTAAATAAATTTTTCATTGAATAGAAAAAATAAAGAAATAAAGAGAGTTAAATGAAATAAAGTTAAGTATTTATAAAATATGATTGTGAAATGTAAACTAAAAAAAACGTTTGAAGAGAGAGAAATAATAAAAAATGTTACTGAATGAAAAATGTAAGTAAATGGTAGAAAAATATATAAACAAAATGGTTGGAAAATCTAGCACTAGAATAAAACTTGTGATGAATTAATAGAGGAATTATTTATGGAATATAGGTGCACTAGCTGAGCTGTACCAATTTATTTCATAATTCATTCTTGCTAAATATATCACTACTCATTAAATTTTTGAAAGGGGTATAATATGCATTTCAAGTTCAAAATCGAGAGGCAGCAATTGCGATCCCTTGCATGTATGTAGGTCCGTCCCTGGATGAACATGGTACATGGCTCTGGGGTTTTGCACAACCAACACAAGTAAGCTCAGCCATGAAAATCGAATTGCAGGCCTTGAAAGCTGGTCTTGAAAAGGCATAGGAGATGGATTGATCTGGGTAATATGTAAGAAGAGATAAAACGATGATGGAATTTTATGAAAAACGGAAAGAGAGAGATGAAACACAGAGTCACACGCGCCCACGCGCTAGTTTGCTGAGTCTGGGATTGTCCAACGACTTTAGTAAATTTGTGCTGCAGTTTTGGCAAAATTGGATGAAATTGGTTGATAAATTGGTCCTTCACACGCCCAATCTTTAGTTATTATATTACATTTAATTTATCAACATTTTATCATTATATACTAAGTATTATAAATTTAAAAACGTCAAACTAACATTTAATAAGAAAATAAATGCACTACTTACTAGATTTTAACGTAGTTCAACAAGCAAAGACAGTACAATAAAAATACATCAATGCTAGATAATGTCATGAAGATCATCATCATACGTCTCATTATCATCTTCACTAAGAATGTCATCATTATCAATGTCCACAACATGTATCTCTCATGTGGAATGACTAGCATCTGACAACAATCCAACAACAATTTATAGCCAATTCACATCCAATTCATCAACAATTCGCTGCCAATTCATCAACAATTTTGCAGCAAATTCGATTCCAACAACATAACATCAAATTCAATTCTCAATATCGATTCGAACAACAAATTCGTAACAATTCATCAACAATTCGCAGTTAATTCAGTCGATTTCTCAAATAAGAAGATGCAAATTCGAAGAAGAGAGAAGAGCAAAATGGAAACAAACCTGATTGTCAAAGCAAAACGGAAGAAAATCAGTCAAGATGGAGCAAAATTGCCATTGCTGGATGGAGGCGCGTAGGTTTTCGAGTTCCAGGTTAAAATTTCAATTTTAGTCGTTTTGAGGGTTTTTGTTGTTTTTCTTCTTTTACGAATTATGGAGCATTACCGTGACTTAGCATAGCCAGAACGTCCTTGTGACGTTTCGACCGACGAAGACGTCCCCGCATTCCCGGATACGTCCCGAGACGGGGACTCGATCAATTTTGACGTTCCTGAGCTTCCCAGGTAATATGATATCAAGAGGAATTTGCGTTGAGTTAAGTCATCATCATATGTAATGTGATATCAAAAGAAATTTATGTTGAGTTAAGTCGTCATCATTATATATGATATGATTTCAAAAGGAATTTGTGTTGAGTTAAAGTAGGTATGGACTTTAGATCCATGATGAATCTTAAATCAAAAGGAGTTTGTGTTGAATGAAGTCGGTATGAACGTAATCTGATTAGGTTTACGTCCAATACATTATGTGGAACTCGTTTTTTACTCGAACTACAAATCTCAAACCACAAACAACTTCTTTCCCACCACTTCCAACTATAAAGCCATGAGATAGCTTTATTGAAAGAAATAGCTAATTCAATTATATTTCTAACAGTAACATAATAAAACTACATTATCTCATAAAATATTAACATAGTTCCTTTTCTAAGGACTACCATACAATACCATATTTTAATACATCATTAGATTCATAAAACTGGTATTTAATAAAACTGATATTTAAAAGTTAAAACAAACATCTACTCCCAGATACCAACTTCCATGAAACCACCTTCAGTAGCACATCCCCTAAACATCCCAACTGAATTAAACCCGTAAGCCACCTCTCCATTGCTAGACACCGCAATCAAACCGGCCTTGCCACCATCATCTAGCCGATTCTCGATCACAAAGTCCACCGCTTCCTGGAGGCCTAACCCTTTGTATTCCATCACTGCAGCCACATCCCGGGCGAGGGTTCCACGAATAATCGCCTCCCCTTCTCCCGTGCACGACACACCACACAAGTTGCAAGCATAGGTGCCTGCACCGATAAGAGGCGAGTCCCCAATACGGCCCGACATTTTGTTCATTAGTCCACCGGTCGATGTGGCAGCTGCACACCGACCTTCGCTGTCCACGACGACACATCCCACCGTCTCGGGTGCATACACGCTCAGTGGAAGGCCGTTCATAATTGGGTGACTCTGCACTTCTGCACCGCAGCAGTCCAGTCCAGTGCTTGGAATCCGGTAATCAAACTACAAGACAAAAGGTTAACATTAGATATTATGGATACATTACTATATAAGAATGTGGTTTAAATTTTCACGGGATCAAAATCTCTAAATATTAAAATCATTATTTAAAATCAAATAGGAATTTCTTAACCTTCTAAACCAACATTTAAAACTCTTTCTGACTTTCACATTTTAATTTGTAAACCACTTCTAAACATCTTTGTATTTCAAGAATCTTTGATTAATGATGATGGCACCGTGAGATAAATGAGAAATACCAAAATGTCTCCGAGTTCAATCTTGAAGTCACAAGATGAATGGAATAGTAAACCGAAACCATATTAAACACTTTGTAGTTTGTAATTCTTTGTACTTCTTCATACTGAAATGCTTAATAAGAGTTAAAACTTATGCCTTCTAAAATGTAACATTTGAAATCGAGAGTGCATTATATTATATTTATTAATTGGTGTCTTTAAATACTTACTAGGATAGAGTTGGCTTCTTTAGCCAATTTGAGCATGCCCAAATTATCCTCTGTGACGAAATAGTCATTCTCCACCATTTCCACACCCTAACAATAGCCACAAACACAAAAATTACCGCAGGTCACGTGAATAAGCTGAGAACATACATACAATCGGCAAGAAGAACATAGACGTGTTACAAATATACAAAGTTTCCTCTAAATATTTGCCCACGTAGCCTAAACAAACAAACATTGAATATTGTGTACACTTGGCATATACACCGTTAATAATCACATGATGAACTTAATAACTATCTTTCTAATGCTAGACTTGGTGACGTTCTAATTGAAAGATCAAAAAACACACGACAAACAAAAGCTAAAATCTAGCTTGCTTATTTGAGATTATTAATAAAGAGGTACATTTATTAAAAACATGTTTTAAATCATGGATTGGAATGCGTAAAAAATTAAAGAACAATCTTGCAAAGTTATCTACGAATATATGGTATAATCTTTTATAACTACAAAGTACTAGTACATTTTATAATGAAAGAAAAAGAAAGGAGGAGTACTTGTTTCTTGGCGAATTCTTCGGCACCAGAGAAGGCAAGGTAAGAATGTGGAGACTTTTCCATAACAAGTCGGGCCAGAGAAATTG
This sequence comes from Plantago elongata, assembly GCA_036897095.1. Taxonomy (NCBI): domain Eukaryota; kingdom Viridiplantae; phylum Streptophyta; class Magnoliopsida; order Lamiales; family Plantaginaceae; genus Plantago; species Plantago elongata. The sequence continues at coordinate 1,041 of JAYMSP010001647.1, read as the reverse complement.
GGTTTTTGACCGTGGTTAGCCCTGAAACGGCACCACACCGTCTACCCGGCCCGTACATGATGCTAGCCTCCATCTCCACCGTAGCTTCCTCCGTTAGCGCAGATCCACGCCCCGAATTGAAGAACGGGTCCGTTTCCAATTCACGTACCTACACAAACAATGCATCAATCAAACTTATTACATAAACACTCACGCCGTGATGAGGACATCACTCCACTCCGGTTTATTCTATGCTACATTATGTTAAATGTTCAGTATACCACTTAAATGGTACGTGGTACAGTACATTAAGAAAGGAGAAATGCGAATATAATTAACGTGTACTTTGAGGTATAGAGGTCTTACGACGAGCTCGACGACGTCAAGGGCGGAGAGGGAGGATTGTAGAGAGTGGATACCGAGGTTTAAGACGCGAGTGAGGAGTTGTTTGGCCTGTTCTTGACGGTCATTAGGGAGGTTCGGGGCGACACCAGCGCCGCCGTGCACTGCTATAGCCCACCTTCCCATTTTAATGATTTGCTCCTCTTTCGCCGCCGTGGGATGTCTTAGAAATTGCCTGGTGGGTTCTTTTTTGCTCTCTTTGTGGTTTTAATCTGTTGGTATGTGTTTTGTTTACGCAGGGTTCACAGGGTATTTATAGGCCTTCATTTGGTCATCATTAATTTACTGATTTTCCTCTTTTCCTATGTGGAATTTAATATTTTCATTGAATCAATTTTGGTTGATTGGTGTTGTTAGACTATGTAGTTGTATTAGTTTTCTGATTAGATTAGTCATTTAGATTATAAAACTCTAGTTAGATTAGTTTCCTAATTAGATTAGTCTTTAGATTATAACTTCTTATACTTGTATGTATACCCCTTCTAATTCTATGAATAGACGGGGAAAATAGTTCTTTCATGGTATCAGATCCATGTAAGTCTCCAATAAGCATTGATCATGTCTCTCATCTTTTCCCTCAATGCAATTTTGATTGCCCTTATTTCTTTTCTCCCTTTTCTCCTTATTTCTTTTCTCCCTTTTCTATCTCTCAAGCGCTCA
>JAYMSP010001646.1:0-30020 GCA_036897095.1 Plantago elongata | reverse complement strand
ATATATATATATATATATATATATATATATATATATACAGTAAGTACGTATTGATCGATCATATATATAATAGTGCGTAAGTACGTATATATATCATCAAAATACACACACACATGTATATATATGTACGTAATTAAAATAAAGTATATGTATAATTACAACAAAACAAAATGAAGTATATATATAATTAGTCCGTTTAGAAGATTCTAACGGAATTTAGGTTCTGTTAGAACATTCTAAGGGAAATTCCGTTAGAAACGGAAGTCAAAATTATGTTAGAACATAACCGGCCAGTGGTTAAACCATCTGGCCAGATTGCACATTACTAATGGAATTTTAATTTCTAACGGAATTAAATTCCGTTAGAAATTCCCTGAGAATTTTCTAACGGAACCAAAATTCCGTTAGAAAATTCGTTAATGTTCTAACGGAAAAATTCCGTAGAAAATTTCGTTAGTAAAACGTTGTTTTCTTGTAGTGAACTATATAATGCAATGTTATGATTTTACGCATCAATTTTACTGTTTTTAGCATGTGTTGCACATGTCATCTTTATTTTTAAGAAGCACCGATGTGATAGTTCTAGAGAATGGTGTTATGGTTTTAACCCAGTTATTGAATGTTTTATGCATGTTTGATGGTGACATCAATTTGGATGATAGGTATCTCAAAGTTAACACTGTAGTATTGAAGCACAAACACATGTAACAAAATATAGATAGTTGAAGTTCAACGAATGAACATTTATTTAATTTTCTTTAATGAGAATAGATGTTTTAAAATATTTGGATGATTGAGTAGCTTATTTAAGCTTGTTTATTGTTGTTTCAATGGTTCTTCTGCAACTTTTAGATATATTTAATGGTATTAGTCTGTCACTAAAAACTATAACAAATCGTAATACAAATATCATGTAGGTTCTTAAAACCATCACACAATTTGTTTAAACGTTAACAAGAGAGGTTAAAAGTAAATTGGAACATACATTATCGACGCATTAAAACCATCATATTATCTTTTTAAAAATTAACAAAACAGGTTAAAACAATAACTTAAACTTCTAAATTTAACAACTTAAAGTTATAACATAATCTATTAAAAGCATAATGAAAATGTGTCTCGGCGTTCTTTTAAGAAACTCAGCCGGTCAGACCGTTAAAACCCAAAAATCGCAAAAAAACCAAAACACACCTTGATTTTTCTATGTTTTAGGAAAATCTTACCTTTTCCAAGATTTTGACATTTTTTATTAATTCATGTTTCAATATGTTTTTATAAAATTTAATTAATCTCTATGTGATGATATAAAAACGTTAAATGATGATCGTTTCTTTACTAATTTCAAACAAATCATATGAAAATCTTTGAGTTTAATACCAAGCATTATAAACTAACTTAAATTGTTTATATTTAGTAAAGTAAAAAATTAGCTATTTACTTAAATATTTTCTTTTTTTTTGTAATTAAATATTTTCTACTTTTTACGCAACAATATAAATTCATTAACAAGTTATGTTAAAGTATGCATAGTATAAGGAATGATTAAACTGTAAGGTGTAATAATACAATATTAACAAGACATTACACACAATCCATACCGACCAGCATTCGTGTTGGATTATGTACATAGTATTTGAATTAAGGCACTCAAAAATCAATTTTATGTTTTAATCTTTTAATTTTAATTTATTATTTCAAGGTGTAACTTTTTGTATTTATACATATCGTAGTGCTAAGCTGCTTAGTTATGCTGGAAGAGTTCAATTGATTAGAATTGTTTTGTTTGCAGTCACTAATTACTGACTCCAATGTCTACCTCTCCCCAAGGGTGTTTTGAAACATGTCGAAGCTATTTGTCGGTCCTTTCTGTGGGCCAATAGTGTGACAATCACACATAAAGCCCCAGTGGCATGGGAGAAGATTTGTAAATCTAAAGTTGAAGGAGGGCTACAGATTACAACATTAAAAGAGTGGAATCAAGTGTGCATGAAAAACTACTCTGGAACTTGTATGGAAAAAGGACAATCTTGGGTCAAATGGGTGCATATCTATTATATGCCACATGATCGAATTCTACTAGTAGATGTTCCAAATTAATTCATGCTCCTGGATCTTTCGTGGAATTCTTAAGAATCGATCTTTGGTATCCCAAAATTCGGCATGGGACACATTATTGTTGCTGCCACGCTTCCGTACTGGGATGATCTACCGCAGCCTACTGGAGAGCAGAACAGTGGCACCTTGGCGCACACAGTTATACTAGAATGTGCCGCGACCAAGGGCGTTGTTCGTCACTTGGTTGGCCTGTTGCGAAAGACTTGCTATGCGCGAGAGGATGATGAGGTTTGGTGTGCTACCAACCTCGACCTGCTGCTTCCGTCAGCCCGCAGAAATATAAGAGCACTTTCTATTTGCATGTTCCATTATAGCGGGAATATGAAAATACTTCCTGAATTGGCTAAGGATACAAAGCGGAGTTAGAAATCAAAGTTATTATGGATACTACGCAGAACTCGTTGTAAGGGATGGAGAGCCAAACTCTTGAATTTAACCTTCACATAAACAGTCTATGAGACTTGGAAGTTCATGAATGAGATATGCTTTGCAGATAATCCGGTTTTCATATTGTAATCATGTGGGTAGGAAGATTGTGTATGTTTTAATTTATAGAGCTTGGAAATGCCTGGAGTTGAGGACCCAGTTGTGCACCTAATGTTAGTTAATTAGTAGTTTTTGTTGGCCGGTTAGATATCCTTTTGCTTACTAGCCATTATCGGATTCAGGCTGGATCGTTTTGATCGCCTTCTGCTTTGTATTTGTTTTTTTTGGATATTAATAGTATATTCGTTTTCAAAAATAAAAACTAGCTAATTGTTTATTTTAAATTTAAACGAATAAACTAATTTACTAAATATATTGATTAAAAATTTATTTTTAATTTAGCTATCTTAACAACTAACATCTATAGATGATATATCACCTGTCTTATGAGTTAATTATGTTAAACACAATAACGATATCATTAAAATTTATCAATTCATTATTCAGTTTGTCAGCTAGTAATTCGCTCATAACTTACCTTATAGTTGAGGAAATGTGCAACTTATGACTCGTAAATCTAGTAGGTAGTTTAGGCTATCATGTACCATAATTTCAAATAAGAAATATAAAAATAACATAATTAAATCGGGAAGAATTCAAGTTTTACGGAACGGAAGTGTAGGAAATTGGAATTGGGTGACAAGAGTCTATAAATAGGGATTTGGCTGACCAACCTTGGCACATTCTTCGCTGTTCACCACCTATACATACACAATAATAACCTATATAAACATTTGTATAATATAATGCTGTTTGCGTCATTATTTTTCTTCTGCTCAGAATTCTGGTGAACAGGTGACGAAATGCAATCTAACTTGACTACATCAAAACCCTAGCTGGATTTGCAATCACAGCAGCAAGAAATAAACAGGTATGGCAAACACAAAACGATTCAATTTTTGTCTGCTTTTTTTCATTTCTCTGTTTACGAGCTCCTGATTTGGTCGCTGTTTGTTGTTAGGTTGGAAAGCAAGCAACACGAAGGTATTCACGGCTGCAGGAAGAAATTCACGGTTGCAATTTCTCTTCTTCTCCACGCTAAACATCCCAGGCGAAGTAGGTCTGTTCTTTCTCCCTTCAATTTCTTTTCTTTTTTCGTAATTGGGGGGTTTTTGGCCATGAGCGAATTATCGAGAATTAGACCTGGAAAACGTCCCCATACGGGGACTCGAGGGATTTGGACGTCCCGACCTTCATAGGTCGTAACAGTTTATATTTGGGTGGTGTTAAATCGATAGCTAACATTTATCGTGTTTGAATTAGGGAAGATTGTTTGTAGATATTTTCAATCTTTCCTAATATAAACGTGATTGCCTTGGATGTAAGAAGTGTTGATTTCGATTTAACTCTTGTGTCATATATATGGCATGTTATTGATTGGTTAAGAAATTTTCGTACTCAACACGCTTGGGTTTTAGTCATTTTGTACTGATTGCAACTTAAAAGTAAAACGAAAATTGGGATGAATTGAAAGTGAGGCCACAGAGTTGGGCCAGATTTCTTATATTTCATTTTAATCGAGCATATCTTGACATGACGTGCGAGATCCAGAATATTTTTATCTTAGATTCAGCATTCTAAGGTGTTTATCTTTGCCAGTTTGTTATGAATGTCAAGAAAATTAGATATGGACATATGTTGAGACTTGTCATTCTTGTTCATTCTCATTGGTGACATAAACGTTGTGTGAGATGACTCTTTAGCTATATGTCTTAGGGAACTCAGCAAATAAAAGGTGGACAACTAGGTTAATGTTCTTTAGAAGAAACAGATGGATGATGAATTGAAAGAGTGGCCATATAGTTGGGCCAGTTTTTTTGTATTTCATTTTAATCGAGCATATCTTAACATAACCTATGAGATCCAGAATATTTACGTCTTAGATTCAGCCTGCCAAGGTGTTTATCTTTGCAACAGTTTGTCATGAATGTAAGGAAAATTAGATATGGCCATATGCTGAGAATTGTCATTCTCCTTCGTTCTCATTGGTGAAATGAATGCTGTGTGAGATGATTCTTCAGCTATATGTCTTAGGGAACTCAAGCATATAAAGGTGGTCGACTAGGTTTAAGTTCTTCAAAAGAAACATATGTTTTGACTTAGAAGAGCTGAGATCTGGAGTATAAAAACATTCTACTGGGTTCTTATAAGCTCATGTGTAATTAAAACTCCACCCCATATTAAATTTCCACTCGAATGTCCTCCCCAAAGAGGTTTAAACTGGCCACAAGTGCAGGGGAGTATTGGAGATTTAATATAAATGAATCGATTCCAAATCTCTCTACAAATTCAAGCTTTTAGATGAGATGAAATTCTATCATCTACAATGAAAAAGGATTATATAGTTACAAAGGAATAAGATGGAAACCCAGCCATTAACTATAAATGACTAGATTCCACCCCTAAGCTTGAGCGTTTAGATGATAGGATTATACAATCACAAAGGAATAAGATAGAAACCCAGCCAATAATCATAAATGACTAGATTCTACCCCTCTCTATGCTTGAGTATTTAGGTGATCAACAATATACTTAAATTTATATGACTGTCATATCATATATGCAAACTCATGGTGTCTAGTAAGTAGTAACCTATTCACAAGAGTAGTTTGTTGTCAGTTATATCGGTGCAAAAGCAGAAAAGATGCACTGTGGTGATAACTCAGATCTGTAAACTAGAAACAATCTAGCTAGAGCCACAAAATTTCGGTTGGAAACCTGGTGTACAAGAAATCTATCTACTGGGGGTAAATTGTTAAATTAATCTGGATATATGTGTAGATTATCAATCCTGAGCCTAAAATGTGACAAACCAATATCTGCAAGCACCCTGTCCAATGTGTACATTTGGTGGATACTCCAGGCTTCATAAATCATAAACAGCACTCTGCTTGAAACCCTGGCTTCTCCAGCTATGATCTTTCTGCTCTAGTTGTGTTTTCTCTAAATGCCAGAAACCTTAGCTCTGCCAGCCTCCTCTCTCTTCCCCAAGGCAGCGAATGACCTGCAAAACCATTACACCAGGAAATTGCCAAAATCTGTTTCTTATATACATAGTAGTATTTGCTACTGTGATGGAAAGGCTCAGTCCTCAAATTTCGCAGCTCGCTTTATCATTTGATTTGACCAGTCCTCATTATTATCGGGCTAACACCATTTTACCAGATCTCATTATTTCCTTAAGAGCCTGGAGGAATTAAGTTTCAAACTGGAGTTCGGTTGTATTTTGATGAAATACCAAGTTGCTAACAGAACTTCCTTGGTCATCTCTAAAAAAAAGGTAAGGAAATAAGAAGGATACTTCTTTTGCGTTTCTTTATTTTTATTCTGGTGAGCTTTCTTATTAGATCCCCTTTAAGTCTTAATGTTCTAGCAGAGATCTCGGTTGGTTTCGTCGCCAACTTTCTGGTTTTAGTATTTTCATTATTTAAATTGCATGAGATAGGCTTAGTTAAAAATATTTAGTATATGAGGTCAAGCAACATCACCTTGCCAACTTTAGTTACATGGCCTCCACAAATTGCTAATATAACCTCCTTTACCTTCTATAAGAAAAGAAAAAATAAAACAAGGAGGATGCTATGCATTTCTTAAATCTTTTCTTGAAATTGAGCTTCCTCATTAGATCCCCCCAGAGTATCTTGGTTGGATTCATCTTCCAACTTTCTGTTTTTAGCATTTCATTATTTATACTGCACGGAGAAATGAATGTATAAGATTATTTAGTATATGAGGTATCAAACATAATCCTGCTGCCTTTAGTTACATGGCATCTGCAATTGTCGCTGGGCTTCCACTATGCTCTTTGTAGTATGCAGACGGATACTACTTCTCATGGTATCTCCTTTTGTTTTTCCTTAATCCCATGTCTTAATTAAGTTCTATAACCGTAGTTGTACTGTTACAGACCTAGAGTCCCTTAATAAATAAAGCTCTGCATGATTTAAGAGATTTCAGGGGAAAGGAAAAGAAATGAAGGCCAGTGTAATTTCTCCCGTTTGTTGTGATGGAAAATGAAAATAGTGGAAAAGAAAATGTAGGAAAACCTGGAAAAGTGGAAAAACAACAATAAAAGAGAAAATCATAACAAATTATTATCTCTTTATAATTTTTTTAACATAGACTAATATTTATTGAGAAAACATATTTAAGCTAAAAATTATTGTTGTTATTATTATTATTATTATTATTATTAACATTGATCTATACAATTTTGTATAGATGTATGTTAATATTTTTCTTAATTAGCAAATTTTAACTATAATCTATTTACGATAAATATAGATACTCACCACCAGAGCACAAATTACACATATAATATATATAATATTTACTGATACTTTGAATAATAAGAAAATAAATTATATAACACGAATCAATTTAAACTACATTACTCTATTTAATCTTATTTCGCATACTCAATTTTTTAAAATTTTTTTTCACCTTTTATAATTATTTTAATATTCCTTTTTATAATTTCAATGTTAATTTGTATGTAATAAAAAACTATATGTGGGTCAAAATAATAATATTAGTTTGTACTCGTACAGTGTTTAGTAAAAATAAAAGATAGAAAAGGAAAAAAAAAAAAAGAAAAAGTAAGAAATATGACAAAATTAGCTGTCAATTTTTATGGAAAACTGAAAATTACCAAACAGCAGAAAAAAGGGAAAATAGTGGTTTTCCTTCTACATTTTCCAAGGGATTTGATTTTTCACGAATTATTTTCTTTTCCTTTGAAATTCTCAGAAATTCTCAAACCGTGCAGAGCCTAAATAAATAAATAATAATAATAATAATAATAGTAGTACTAATAACAATGTTGTTATCAATTTATTATTATTTGTTTAAATTATTATTGTTGTTTTAGCATTGATAGACAAATTATGTATTTGAGTGCAAGTTAAATTAGGAAGTTGTTAGTTATTCGATAGAGTTCAAGTCAAATTAGGAAGTTGTTAGTTATTATCTGATTGAGTTCAAGTCAAATTAGGAAGTTGTTTTTATATAGAAGATAGTCTTGTGGTTTATTTTTCAATCAGGTATTAGTGTAGTTCGCTCATTGGAGTTTGTTTCGACGTTTTGCTCTTTTGGGGGTGGTTGGTCTCTTCGGAGATTGGTGTCTTTATTTTACTCTATTTACTTGTTTCTATAAAATTCTAGAGAATTTAGGTATTGCTGCAACAAAATCCTATATTTGTTTATCCCTAAATCCATTGCTCTATCATGTACCATGTTGAATGCTTTTTCAAGAAAGGTTCATGTTACGTGAAAGTGATATAAGATAAGCTGGATAAGGAATTGCTTAGCTGATATAGCAAACTAAGGTCTTGACTGTTATATTTATAACACATTCAGTCCAATTGAACACTCCTCCCACAATATATTGCAGTACATGCTATTAAGTGAGCCTGAAGCCTAATCTGTCGACGGAAGTAATTACCTAAATGGAACAGCAAGGAAATGGGCAGATGCCATATAATGTGGCAGGATATCAAGACCAATCTGGTAACAGCAGTCAATCTCCACAAACTGTTGGTCTTTCTGCTGCTCCAGCTCAGATGGCACAACATCAACTTGCTTATCAGCATATACATCAGCAACAACTACAACAATTGCAACTACAACTTCAGGGTTTCTGGGCAAACCAGCATGAAGAAATTAACCGCGTGACAGATTTTAAGAACCATAGTTTGCCTCTTGCAAGAATCAAGAAGATAATGAAAGCAGATGAAGATGTTCGAATGATTTCCGCTGAAGCTCCGGTCATTTTTGCCCGAGCTTGTGAAATGTTCATCCTTGAGTTGACACTCAAATCATGGAATCACACAGAGGAGAACAAAAGGCGGACACTCCAGAAAAATGACATTGCAGCTGCTATTACTAGGACTGACATATTTGACTTCTTGGTTGATATTGTACCAAGGGAGGATTTGAAAGATGAGGTGCTTGCATCTATTCCTAGAGGACCGGTTCCTGGAGCCCCTACTGAAGGGCTTCCATACTATTATATGCCACCTCAGGCTGCTCCTCAGGTTGGAGCTCCAGGGATGTTTGTTGGTAACCCAGTTGACCCGGCAGTGTATGGTCAACAGCCTCGCCCTTATATGCCGCAGATGTGGCCTCCACAACAACCACCACCTGAAGATTCTTAAGCAGGTTTGACAACCACAAAATCAGTGTTGGTGCTCTCTCCGCATTTTTACCATTTAAGTACGCTGGTTTCAATTCTTGCTTATTTTGTGTTTTTGTTAGTTCTGTGACTCGAGTGCTTCAACCTTCACCTGTGCATAAAGCACCCTTCTACATTCTTTGAAAGGTTGCACGGAGTTGTGCAACCTTCATATAACAGCGGATGCTGTTTGGTGTTTTAATTAATGTTACTCCCTTGGTCCGAAAGGAGGCCAACATTGCTTTTTGCATGTTGATTATGGCAGGTCGTGGTATATTGTGGTATAATGTTATTCCCATGGTCCGAAAGGAAGCTTCAACATTGCTTTTTGCATGCTGATTAAGGCAGGTCATGGTATATTGTGGTATAATAATATTTGTGGTGTAGATTGAAATGCTAATTGTGAATTGGTTTTGGGATTAATATTTTGTCAACAATAGGAAGTGGGAGCTTTGTTGGGCATATTCAAAATGTCAAATGTTGCAAAATTATGGCTAGGAAGGAGTAGTGTCAGTTGGCAAAAATTTGTTATGTGCAACTGGTTCACGAGTGTAAACATGTGATAACTTTGTGTAATAAATGATAACCCAATATCATATTTGGTTGTGTGTTGGAGCTAACTTTTGTAGTTTGTCCAATAAATCTATAGATGTTTTGAATGTCACTCGTTGATGAATCCTTGAAATATTGTTGCAAACTCAGCCTGGAATTGATCCAAGAGATACTGTCTTACTCGTGGGAACTATATGAAACACAACATCAATGTAAGCCATGTCTTTCTATCTCTTAGTTAACAGATATGTTTCATGTCAACTGATCATTGTGTAATACTTCATTTGGAGAAGTTGCAACTGGACGGAGCTGATTTCTCTTATATGTTGGAGTTTGTTGGAGGAGCGTGAAGTTTGTAGTCAAGCACAAGCATGGACTCTCAAGTAGTGCTAGTGCCTATGGAGTAGTTTTCATCAGTCTCTCGCAGTTTATGCAGCTGTTGTTGAAATGTTTTAGTCATTGTAATATAAATCTCTCTCTATGTTATAGACCAGGTGATGAAGCTCTAGCCTTATCTGTGCTATTCCATTTCCATTCTCATGATGGCAATGTTGTTGAGTTACTGTTAAAATTGACTTGTATGTCTGGTTATACTGAGGATGATGGTTATTATCTGTTGTCTGTTAAAAATGTTGTTGAATTATCAATTATGATTGTATTATCATAAGTGTTTTTCTTTTATTGAAGTAGATAGAAATATCTAGATATTCACAAAATAAACTAACTGTTAGCATTGTTTTAATTTGCAATTATGGGATACATATGTGATAATGTAATGTCTTGTTCCTTTGATGAGTAGTGTTGCGGTTAATCATGTGTTGCTTTTGATTAAAAGATGTCATTTCCGCACACTTTATTCACCTACATGTGTCCGTTGGGTTGCATCAAGTTTAAATGTGAAGATTTTATGGCTAGATTCCGAAAAAAATGTGCATCTTACTGGATTTAAATGCTTAATATCCCCTAAATTATTAATAATGTGCACGGAACTTTTTGAGTTAATGAATTAATATAAACCCCCTCAATTTATTAAAAATAGGTACAAAAAATCACATTCTTTATTTTTTGGAAGTGTGTGAGGTACACTATCATTAAGTGCGAATTTTTTGTTACTCCAAATCAATAAAAAAAAGTAAAATAAAAATTATCATAGTTATTTAAATATGCTCAAATTCTATAAAATTCTTATAAAGGCATTGCAATTTTACATAAACACTAAATATACATGATGAATTCGTATAATATTTAGTTTGACTCGATAATTTAAATTTTTAAAAATTTAAAATGAATTAAATTTAAATTATTAAAAATATAGATACAAATCATAGATAACACAACTCACAATTATCACTACATGTAAACAATACAAACCAATTCATTATAGTTATGTAAATGGCCAAAAAGTTAAAGATATTTTATAAGAAAAACTAAAAGAATATCCTCGTCGCACCTATAATACAAGCACATCGAGAGAAAAAAGGTGGGAGGGTTCAATGCACATGTGTTAATATTTCAGGGTTTCACGTACATTTTCATAACTCAGGGGTTTCTTGCATATTTTTTTATTTCTCAATAACTCAATAACTCATGGAGGTTTCAATCAAAAAAAAAGCTCATGAAGTTGAAAATCTACTTGAAAATATAGTAATAAATAGAGCCTTAGCTCGTCTAAAAAAATTAGTTCATAAACTACCAATTAACTTTTCAACTAATTTTGTTAAATAAATCCCTAGCTTTAGAAAACTTAGGTAAATTACACATAATACATATACTCACTCTCTCAAAACGGAATCTATATAATATATAAATTCAAAAAGGGTTGAAGCAATTCTAGACTATCCACATCATTAAATTATGTGGCAAAATAAAGAGTTTCTATTGGTCTATTCTTGTGCTTGGTTGACAAAACAAAATGTTATAATTGGCTAGGGAAAAAAGAAAAGGGGATTGTGATCTCATTCACTTACTCAAGACCAAAAATCGATTCCTATATGTGACATTCAATCTTAAATTTAATTCTTTAACCTTCAATTTCCAAATTTCTAAATATATTTAGAATAATATAAACACAATAACAATTATACACCTAAATATAATAATTGTTGGACCAAATATTGAAATGTACGTCAATAATAAAATTATTGAGAGACAAAATTATTAGCAATTTCAGAGTTGTTGTAGCACTTCATTTATACAGGAGTAAACAAACCCTCCTACTTTCCTAAATCATGATCCAACATCCATGCTTGATAATTTGTATAAAAGAGATTCTTTATTCAAATTTTAAGTGACATGTGTTTGAACGAGAAATTAAAAAAATAAAGTGTGAGTAATGTTTGTTTATGGAAGAAAAACATGAAGGAATACGTGAGGACGAAACACTTTTTGTATAGTGGACAAAATACATGCTTGTTTTTTTTTTCATTAAATTTCATGTGATCACCACTTAAACATTCATTTGTAAATGATAGTATGATTTGATATTATTTATTACTTATATGCTTACTTAAATGTTAGAGACTCCAGTGTAATAAGTAAAATCGATCATAGTAGAATATAATTAACCCTTTTTGTCATTTAGATAGAGAAGTAAGCTTGAACATAAGTTATCTGAACTTATTTATAGTATGAAAATTATTAAACAAAATCTAAACATAACTACATGAAGCTAAATTGAATTAATATTAATAAATTTTCAGATAAAGATATCATAGCCCTACTAAATTATTTATAATTTTTCACTATACCACATAGTGCAAAGTCGTGGGTAAAAATGTATGCGGACTAGAAAATGATAGCCTAACCAAAGCGTGTTTTATTTTTAGAATATGATGAAAGTGTAGGACAAAATGAATCATATCCATAAAAAAAACAAAATCTTTAATGTAAAACAACATGTTAAAATTAATTACTTTTCTACAATTTCAATTATCATTTATACTTTTGAGCCTATTATATGTCAACTAAATTTTTAGTGAATCAAATTCATGAGGTGGAAGAACATATAAATCACTTTTAGTTTTTATAATCTTTTTCAAACACAAAAATTTCAACTAACTCATTTTCTAATATAATACAAACCTCCATTGTCATTCAAGGCTGGACAGAATTTTACGGGGCGCTAGTGCACATTTTAATTGGGCCCTTAAAAATAATAATAATAATAATAAAATAAAAAATAAATTTTTTACATCATCATGAATTGATGACATGATATTTTTGTAAGTTAAATATTAACTTTATCAATTTTAAAGATATTAATTTTAATGATTAATTTGTATACCCTATAGAATATATCATATAATGCATAGTGTGTATTATGCATAATTGGTAAACTAATAAAATTACTCACAAAATTCAACTCGAGTTGAAAAAACTCAACTCAATTTGACATTAAACCATGAAGATCCTTATATAAATAAAATACATGTGTCGTGTATTATTAAATTGATAACCCAATAAAGAATTCGACATATATGATTTGCTATAGAGTTAAAAAAAATAGAGTTATATAAAACATGTAGTTGATGAATAGTGAATTATAAGGTATTATATTTAAAATAGAGTTACAAATTTATGGAGTTGTTATGTAATGGTGTGTAAGAATAAAAAGTGAGTTGTGCAACAAGTAAGTAATGTGTGATACTTCATGTGTTGCACAAATTTGAGTAAATCATGTTTCAATTTTTTTTCTTGCACAAAATTTATGAAATTTGAGTAAAAACATGATTTATATAGATAAAGTAATAAGTGTATAGTAAAACGTAAAATTAAAATTGAAAAATTATTAATAGTGAAAATAGTGGATTTTCACAAATGAAAATTGAAAGTTTTTAGTGAAACACCCAAAATGAAAAAATGAAATATTTAATGAAACGGAGGGAGTTCTTTTTAAGTTTTAATAAAATTGTTAATTTGATTGGAAAAGTAAATATGAAGTGAAAGTAAGGTAGAAATCAAAGATAATTATTTGTGGAAACAAAAATTTAGTTGAAATTTTATAGTAGAAGATAATGTATTGCGGGTTAAACATGGGGAAGTTTTTTATAAAATATATCATAGGGTGAGACATATCCAATTTATATATTATAATGTCTAGGTATTCCTTGTATACTTCACAATGGATAAATGTCCATTAAAATATACTATGATCATTCTTTTTCTCCGAATTGGTGATTTATTACACGCACTTCGGGTATCTCACATGCTCGACACAATGTCTATGTATTTTTTAAATTTCTTTTTCTTATGTTGATTTTTCTTTCAAAACAATTTTCGAGATTGAATCACAAGCAGACATGTAGATAAGTAATCATTATAAAATATACAAAAAATACATAATCATTATGTAATATATAGAATGTACATGTCTTGCTATGTGGTATATTTTAAAATATTTTCCCTTAAACATGACATGTTCTTATCGGATGATGAGTTAGGTTAGTCTTGGGGTCTTGTTAAGCTGGTGTAGTATACCAAACACTTTTTTTAAACGGTAAAAGTAACTCAAACCCCCGACCTATTGGTTGGTGGGGAAGCGTATTACCAAGTGAGTTGCGCTTCGTTGTCAACAAACTCTAACATGAACACTAGGCATGTACGTGAGTGAGTATAATGGAAGGTTATTTCCCAAAACTACAACCGACCGGCCTATGGTGGGTTGTACTAATCTCTAGCCATGACGGGTGTATTTGTTCTAAAATTACCGCTGACAAGTTCACATTTAAGGCGGGTGGATGGCATACGGGTGCTTAAGTGGAGATGAGATATCGGTGGTGGAATAATGGTGTAGATGATCAATTGGGCGGTTGAGGACGAAGTGGAGTAGAGGCGTGAAATGGTTAATAAATGTGAGATTGGGTGAAAATTATTTGACCTAACTTCTATAATAGTATAAAGATGTACTACTTAATTGAGGGAGAGGGAGACGGAGATGGAGAAAAAGAGAGAGATGCTCCAAAATGAATGGAATATATAAAGTTTTAATTGGGATGGAGGGAGTATATATTAGGTCCATCCTAAAATTTTAGGAAGATATTTATTGTATTCAAGCAAATTAAAATTGTAGGCGATCTTCATGAAAGTCGAGGTTGATCAATCTCGAACTTACATGTTACTTTAAATGTTGATTACAAAGTTTTGTGTCCTACATAAATGATAAATGGAAATAATATAGGACCGGGATCCTCAATACTTTTCGTTTTTTTCTTTTCATTTTGCCAGTCTTTTCTGACAATTCCTACCCGAAAGATTCATGAAAAGTTAAAGGTCCATATGAATTTCGGTAACGTCACTTACGATATAGAGTATCATCCAAGAAGCATAATACTAAGGTGAATTTGATACATATAATCAATATTGAAAAAAAAAAGTTATCATAATATAAATGATAATGAGTTCATCCAAGAAAAAATTCCCACTTGATTTTTTTATAGGAAACGGTTGCCTAAATAAATCTCCTTTTATATGATTATAAACAAATGCGATGGACATTTATCTTTCACTACATCACCTCACCCTTCTTATATTTGTAAAATGATAACAATGATAATATCTTTTTTCGAGGGTTGGTGAATTTTTATTTATGGTGTAGGTACTTTATCAGTTTTGAACATGTTGGGTAGGGTTAGAGATACTCTTATGCATCCATCATTATTAATATTATGTTCTCTTAGAATTAGAATTAGTAACAGAAGAAGATTTAAAATATTAATTTTTTCAGGATGAAACTTAGATTGAGGTGGGAAAAGTGCCATATACTGTAGTTCAAATGCAAGATGAGGAAATACTGAAGTTTCATTATCACACTGTATCCAGACATATATTTCATTCAAAAGTATTGTAATGGAATGGACTGGAAAACAAGACGATCGATCGGTGGAGGTACTGGAATGCAGATCGGTTCGATCGAATGGACTTACTTACTTAATAACCCCCCCTCGCATAGGACGGACCAGTTGAATTATTGAAAGCAGACTGTTCTTCATTTTTGGCAGGAGGTTTTGAATCTGAGTATTCAAGAGAAAATAGCATATCTTTTTTTGACATATCACCATCTTTGGTAACGATCTGGAGCTTCAGTGGTTTTCGAGCACAATCTGCAGGCAGGGATTGGAACCATTCCTTTCTAGCTTTTTCAATATCTTTAGCACAAGAAACTGCTGCCAAGTTGACATTTTTCAGCTTCAGCAATTCAAGATTTTCCCAGTTCCCATCCTGCACTACTTCAAGTCCTTCAAGTTTGTCGCAGTTCTTCAGCACAAGAGCTTTCAGTGAACCAAAGGAACAGTGTGAGGATGTCGTCGTCCAACGGTTGAGATTTGTGCCTTCGATGGTTAAATGTTTAAGAGCATTAAAACTGTTCGGTGGTGTAACATGCCAATGATCTCCCACGAACGCGTAGTTTTTTAGTTTTAGCTTAGTAAGATTATGAAGACGTGCGATGGTAGACATATGCTCCCAATCCAAGTACGTACTTGACAGTGCTAGGCTCTCCAGGTTAGGTGGGAATAGGTAGGATCGAGGAAGCCTGGGCAGTGGCTTTTCAGCTTCCAGTTTCGGATATACATCATTCACAAGATGTAACGATGTAATGCGTTCTGCTTTCTCCAGAAAACTTGAATCTAGAAGCTTTGCTAACTCACCCCGAATCCGTAGTTTATCTATGTTGTTGGTGACTAGGTGACTGCAACTTTGAGGCGATAAGTATCGAAGAGATGCAAGACTTTCACCACTGCGCACTTTCATGTCCTTCCTTAGAATAATGGCTGCGTTTGTGTGGAAAATCTGAAGGCGTGGCAGCTCATTTAAGTTCGCTTCCATTTCCAGTGTGCGCGAGGATGTGTTCACTACAAGAGTTTCCATGTTGCGAAACATGGATATGGTTCTCGGGACAACTTTTAAGTTGTCATTGGACAGAGTAATGTGCCTCAAATGAAGCGGATTGGCTTGGAATTTCAGGAAATCCACATTATTGGCTTCAATGGCTCTCGGAATCTTCAAGGCTCTCGTGATAGACTCGATGATGATGGACTTATTGTTGGTGCAATGTGGGAAAGACCGCTTCTGTTTTTCCAAGGCAAGATTGTGATCGACTGTTTTCTGAACTGGAGATCCACCAGTGAGCCTTTTTATTCCGTGGAACATGTTTTGTTTAGTCGATAGAACTTTTCTCCTGCAAAATTGGTACACCACATTGTTGAGGCTTGTGATAGAGATATCATCTTTCCCTTGATTAATTATTAGTAAGCCCTTGGAGTGCAACTTTTGGACAATTCCACCACCATCTATATCCGTGAACGATTGAATTCCTTCTGCAATCAAGAGACTATTTAACTTCCATGTTGGAATTTTAGTATCTTGAGGAAACATGGCCATATAGAGGAGGCAATGTTTCTCAGAATAATTCAGGGTATCATATAATGTGGACATGCAATCTTCCATGCTTTCCCGATTCTCAGGCTCAAATAGGTAATAATCCACCTTACCAGCAACCTCTTCCCACTTCCTGAGTGATTCCGCTGTGTTTTTCTCCCTATTTCCTTCGAAAGACGTTGGCAGTTCTCTTTTAAGCTTATCAGCAATAAGTAGTATTGCACGGGGATTTCCAGCACACTGTTTGATGATGAATTTGCCAATCCTCTCCAACTCTGGACAAGAGTCGTCATCCTCCTTATCATACACTTGTGAGTGGAGGAGCTGCCACCCTCTACTTTGGTCCATACCATGCATCCTTATATATGTAGTGAGATCATTAGATGCAGGACCATGCAATAAGGTGGAGCTTGTCAGCAAGACCTTTTTATACCCAGTCCGAAACCAAGATAGAATTTCATTGTCGTCTTTCCATGGCTCATCTGAAACGTCGTCCAAGATTATCAAGTAACTTTTTGATCTGTCCAAATTCCTAATTTGCTTATGATTTAAATTCGTGAAAGGCTTAGCAAACCAAATAACGGTGAATGCCTCTTTTACTTTTGGATGATGAAAAATCGCAGAGGCCAACGTTGTCTTCCCAACGCCAGGCAAACCACTGATGAACAACATATATCCATAATGAACATTTGGTTGGCGGAGCCAGTTGAGTATAGTGTCCGTGACTTCTTCAAAACCAATTACAACTTCTTCCTGCTCCGGAGGCTGCATGCATGGGAATGGGTCAAAAATGAATTATAAGCGAAAAACATAACCAATTTAATTCGTAAAATTAATACCAATACGTGAAATTAAACTATTAATATTCCTCGGGAGAAAGGCACTTTAGTTCACTACTATGGGGTGATTGTGACGCGTAATCACCACTTTATACGGGGTGTGATATTTAGTCCATAACTTATACGAATTGGCAAATTTAGTCATAATTCATCTTAATTCATCGAATTACGGGCGAACTGAGCTTAGCTGGCAATTTACTTGCTGATTTGGACACTAAAACACACTTAATCAACTAAATTGAAACACACATCAGCTATAATTCGTCCAACTCATCAATGAAACACACATTAGCTACAATTGAAATTTAAAAATAAAGCTATAATTTGTGGTGATGGTGGAAGGTGAAGTGTGGTGGTGGAGCAGTGGCGAGTGGGCGGTGGTGGTGGAGAATGGAGGCGGTGGTGGTGGAGAATGGAGGCGGCGGTGAATGGAGGTGGTGGTGATGGTGGAGAATGGAGGTGGTGATAATGCTGGAGAATAGAGGCGGCAGTGGGTGGTGGAAGAATGGAGGAGGTGGTGGTGGAGAATGAGGAAGGAGGGAGGAAGGAGAAGAAGGAGGAAGGAGAACATTAAGGTTTGTGTGTAAATTGGGAAGGAGAACATTAGGGTTTTTTCTTTCTATTTTTGTTCCCTTCTTTTTTGTGGCAATCTGATGTGTAGAATTGAAGTGAGGTGGAAGTCAAGTAAGTGTGGTTTGGAAGCCCAATCAGCATTTCATATGCCACATAAGTCGATTTAGTCCATAATTTGAAGGAACTTTACTCAAATTACCATGTCCAGAAAGTTGTGGATTAAAAATCACAACGAATGCAAAGTGGTGATTGCGCGTCACAATCACCCCAAAGTAGTGGACCAAAAGTGTCTTTCTCCCAATATTCCTCCCCCAGGGACAAGTTTATACATTTTACTACAATTGAAAAAAAGTTAAAAACGGGGTATTATTTGAGTGGCCATATGATAAAGAATAAATAAGAATTTAGTCGATTATTAAAGTGATAAGACGAGTAAATATCTTATGAGCTCTTTTAATTATTCAACATATCTTTTGAGGATCTTGATCAAGGTTGACTAATACGCTCAATCCGATGCAGAATCACGTATTCAGAGGCACGTTCGAAAACATAGTTCGCGAGTGCTATGAATCTCATTCTGGAATGCTATTTTCAGCGAATCATAGAATCATCGATTTGCGTTCCAAAATTGCATTGATGCAAGTTCAAAACTCTGAAAAATAGCAAGAAGGTGCTCCAAAGATAAAGAATCGAATGGAGAATCGAAAATTTTAAAGAAAATTGAAAGAAAAACTTCGAAACTTAGATCGGATATTGAGCAGCTCCAGATCAAAGCATGGCTGAGCTTCTATGATCAAAGCATGCATGCTCCGCTCATATTTGTTGTTGCAGATCGGAGCAATGGAGCTCCTTGTTCCGATCTGCAGCAACAAATTAGGGCAGGGGAGCACCTGCTCTGATCTGCTTCGGAGCTCAGCTCCATGCTCATGTCTAAAACAACATATCGGAGCAGGAAACTCCTTGCTCCGATCTTCAATCTGCTACGATCTGATGTTGCATATCGGAGCCAATCGGCCCCAGTCACCGGAGTTTAGGCCATGTTTATGATTCAAGTTCGATCTCCGTGTTTTTTTGTATTTCTTATTTGGCCAATGAAATTAATTTTAATAACTTCTACTAATGTTTTTTTTGGTAAAATTGTACTTTCTCCGTTCCGGATCAAACTTTGTGTTTACTATATTGGTCGATGAATTAATGAAGTCAACCAACTTGAATAGGAAAAAAAATAAATAATTAGTAAAAAATGATAGTGAATTGTTAAACTGAAAAATTAAATATTATTTATATAAAGAATAAATAAAGTAATAATAGTTCATTGGTAAAGTTGTAAATATAAGTGTTCTATGTGGGTATTAATTGAGTGGGCCATTACCAAAAATGAAAATAAATTTCTTGTGAGACAACTGAAATGGCAAAATGAAAAACTTATAATGGAACCGAGGAGTAAGTAATTTTTCAAAGTTCTTGAGTTTTTTTTTGTTTGGAACAGGGATAGTTTTGTTTCATTACTGGAATGAAACTATCTTTGTTCAAGAAAAAAAAAAAGAAGAAAGAAAGAAATTTCGTACATTTGGTAAAATCTGTTTTGCACCTAGCATTTATGAAAATGAATAGTGAACTGAAAGAAAAAGCAGAAAAATAAACAGTGAAATTGAATCACCTCTTTAATTTCGTCTGTCGTTCCTACTCCCTGTTCCGGTGTGGTACTGCGTCTGCGTCTGCGTCTGCGTAGAAGTTCCATAAACTTAACAGCATCCCTAATAAGACGTCTGAGCTTGTCCATCCTTAAGTACGTGACCTGGGAAATGAAGTTACTGATCATATTTGGATTGCCTCCTTTATCCAATACTAAAGCAGATTTGATGATACGTTCAATCTCATGAACAACTTCCCACGTCTTTGTCTTAATATCATCATATAGTTCATTAATGTCATCGTTGTTGGCCTTGTCACATCTTACTGCTCTCATGAAAAATCTCTTCAAATGAACAACCTCCTTTTCCAGTTGGAGTAGTGCACTGCGTGGTGTACGGGGCTCCTTAGTCTCCTCTCTAATTGCTTCTCCCAGATTTATAAGTTTCACCTTGACCTTGATAGACAGAGACAGAGAGGTATGTTTTACTTTTTTGTTAACTGGAGTAAATGTTAAGACCGTATGCCACTCACATTTTATACATAGAGCTCAAAAGTTTCTAACTCACTACAAATAAAACACGAAACATTAAAATCTTTAATTATCTTGAAAGATCTTCATCTTCTCATCTGGAAAAGATCTTCGTAATCTTCTTCTTATATCACAAAATTCACTTGATCGAGAATATATATATTTATTCACCATAGTATTTAAAAAATAATATCCACATAATTTGTTATAAAAAATTAAATATATTGTAAATTTTAATATTTAGTATAATTGCTTTTTTTTAAATCCACTATATGAAATTATTAATTATCACTCTCAATTTTACTTTTTAACAATTTTATGTTTCTTTCTTACTTTCTAACTTTTAATTAGTAATTTATATCATATTTCTTAAAATTTGCATAAAATTAAAATTTTCAACTTTGTAAAGAAACAAATAAAATATATTTTAATATAATTTTGTCATAGTTTTAATAATTGTAGTTAATTTAAATCAGTAAAGTTTAGTAGAATTCTTTCCTAATATATAGTCATCTTATCCCTTGTCAGTTGTCACTTTCAAAAAATTATGTAGCTTGTATGGTTAGATTTTTAAGTGAATGATATGGTTAGATTGGTTAATGTGACAATTAATTAATGGAAAATTACACAAACATCCCCGATTTATTCTCCCCTTACTCAGAACTCCTTACTACTTCAAGGGGTGTAATCCCTCGACGTTGACAACGTTTTCCACCAGTCAACGTTAAGGCATGACATTATTATATGTATTTAGAACAAATAAATTAAAATGATAACTTATGTTTATTATTTTCTTGCTTATCTTAATATACAAAATACAAAAGCTTATAAAAGTCTAAATTTCTGTAAGACTCTACAATATTATATATTAATTGTGTGGGGATTACACCCCCGAAATTAATAAGCAGTTTTTAGTACCTGAAGAATAAGTAGGGGGTTTTTGTACAATTTTTCCTTTAATTAATGCGTGTATAAAACTATAACTTTGGTACATCTCATATTCTGATTAGTAAAAAAGAAACAAAGAGGAGAATTGGTTGAGTTACCTCATCCAACAATGCCACTGGTCTTACCACTAGTGTGGGACCATCATCCTCTAGAAGAAATTTCTTAATCTGGATTCTCAAGTACCTGACGAGCCTGCGGAGGCTGCGGAACTTTGAATCTGGAGATGAAGTAGTACTAGTTCTGGTAAATATTTCACACTTGCGTCCTTTATGATGAACCAAGTACAAGTTGATTATCCTCTGTATATCATGAACCATGTTCCAATTGGTATGCACTCTTCCAGATCTGGTTTCAATGTCCTCAAGCTTTTGCTTCAACTTGTCAAGTTCCCTGGCCACTTCCTCCATCATGCGCTTCGATGTAGGGTTCTTGTCCTTTCCAATAGCGACTCTCAGAAGGGACATAAGTTCCCGAAGAGCCTTTATACGAACATGGATCGATGAAAATTAAGTCAACTTGATGTGAAATGCCAAAACACACACCCACACATACATACAAAAGATCTCAAATTCTCAACTGTTGTCAAATTTTAAAAAGATATTGATTCAAATTGCCGTTCATTTCAACTTGTTTTGTGTGGAATCTCATAAAATATGAAAGAGGCATTCATCCTAAATCCCTAATTGTCTTGGTCTGCTGCCTCTCAATGCCAAAAGATTGTTTATTGCAAATTAGCAAACCATGTTATAAATGAAGTGATTATGTTGAAATTATAGAATTGTATAGCACTCCATCTTCTGTTCTTTTTATTAGTTTATATTTCGACATTTCAAGAGGCTTTTTTAAAAGTCAATTGTTTCCTTTTTTAAAATTCATTATCTCCAATTATTAATATTTTATCACACTATTTCCTACTTTATCAATTCTCTTTCTTACTTTTCTATATCTTTTTTTTCCTTTCTAATTAGCCTCTTTTTTATCACAACTTGTTCTAGTGGCATTGAAGGTGCTCTTTAATGAAGGATGAAAATTGCACCATTTAATAAAATATGAGAAAGCAAAAACCTTTAAAGTAGTAATAAAAGGGGAGCCTAATAGTTTCAAATGAGCTTAGATGCATGTAATAGAAATAAGATATATACGTGTTCTAACCTCTGTTGGAGTAATTCGGTAATGACCTAAGTTGGTATACTCGAGAAGAGGTTTCAGCTTCTGCGTTATAACTTCAACTTTTTTCTGGAAGCTGGTGAACAACTTTCCATTTCCATCACCCCTAGCAGCATTGAAGGAGTAAGTGTTGACGATGTCTTTCAAATCATGAACGATTTTCAAGATGTGATCTTCCAGATCTCCCTCTCCACCATCATAATATAGATTACTTATTCTCCCGAATCTAAACATGACTGTATCGGCTTCTTCTTTCAGAAGCTTCTCCAGTTGCTCTACTTCTTCGTTCAGAATCTCCATAATATTCTTGGATGTCTGATCCAAATCACCTTGATTAATAACTTCATGGATAATGACCAGCAGCTCCCGTAGTTCCCCCTTCAAAAAAAAAAAGAAAAGAAAAGAAAAGAATACAATACGGAAACAATGGAAAAGTTTAAGCATAGATGAGAGAAACAGAGGGCTATAGATATTATACAGTATTTTTAAGGAAAACCATAAGGAAATAAAAAGAGAAACAGGGAACAATGTCAACTGTCGTGCCTTGATTTTTTTTAAAGAAATAATCGGGACGAAGTCAAGATTTTTTCTCAACCCGTGTTTAAACTTCACTTTGAAGTTATTTATAGACATAATAATAATTTAATTCTTACATTACTTCTTACAAATGTCATTTTTTAACCGTACCACATAACTTAAACATATTACAATTTAAAAAAAATGACTCCACATCTAATAAATAATAATCGATATCTATTCAGCACACAAACATTTGCACATTTTACAATCAAAATTTAATTATTCCTTGCATTGTTACTTAAAACTACATGTCAATACTAATAGACATGAAGTATTCTGAACGAAGATATACATATATTTAATTTGAATATAGATAAATTAATATTGTTAATACAAATATTAAATTACGTGAAATATACAACTTTCTTTTCATTATTAAAACATCAATGTTCTTAACTAAACACTTTAAGTTATAAGTGATAGTCTTAAAGTATATGTTTGTCTTTGTTATATTTAATGTTGAATGTCCTTTTCTTTATCTTTATTATAAATGGTATTGCAAAAATTTATTAAACTAAAATAAAAGTTCATCATATATACTCAGCAAAATTTTTCCAAAATTACCCTGTACGGAGCATGAGGTACTGACAAGGGTGGGTCCGCCAATTTAAGTAACTGCATTAAAACAAAAGACAACTACAAAAGTTAATTATAACTAAGCACAGAGTACGAGTCTTTGATTAAGTACAGACTGAGCTCCAAAGAACAACATCCCAAATCTAGGTCTAAAACCAACAAAGTAGGAAATGACAGGAACAACATCTTTACTTCCACTTTCTAACTTTGAAAAAAGATCGGCTACTTGATTTTCCTCCCCAGTACACAAATGAGAGCTTGTACTTCTTCAAGCCCACTAGCATGATCCTAAGTTTCTCAACTAATCGATGGTGACAGATAACAAATTGATTGTTGTGAATGTAGAGGAAAAGAAAATTAAAAGTAGTTTATAATAATATAATTATGCATCTATTTACATAAAGTCTGGTAAGAAATACATATTAGTGAGAGGCCTAAGAGACGTATTATTAACTATACGTATAATATAGGGTTAAATGCAAAGTACTCCTTAAGTTATTATGAATGTCGTGAAATCTCCGAGTTAACAAATTAGTATCAAACACCCCTTGAGTTATTAAAAAAAGGTGCGAAAAGATCCCCCATGAGTTAATAAATTAGTCTGAGTCACACACATTTTGTTATTAAAATATGTGCGTGGAACCGGTTTAACTTTTATTTTTTTATGGATGTCTGACGTACTGCTTGTGGTAGGTGTTTTAATGGATGTTATTTTAAATTTTCTTACTCCAAATAAATGCAAATATGTGGACTGGACATTCTTAGTTTCAATTTATTGTATTTCGCCTTCACTTTTTTGGCTTACCTAATTTATAATGAATTGGTATATGTTTTTGATATATAGTGACAATTTGTATTAATTTTATTTATAATTATTATTTATATATTTTAGTGATTTATAACCAATAATGTAACAGTCCGAAAATTTATTTTTTAAACTTGCACGTTTTAAAACGAACCGTTCACTAAAGCGGAGTTCGTAAGTATTCTTGGACCCTAATATTCCCCCAAGAACCTAGAGATTTTGAAAGATAATCTTTTAACCAAAAGCTCTCTTTTTCCGTGCGTAAAAATTCTGCCAGACGTAGTCTTGTTCAAAACTTGATTCCTGATTATCTAACCGTTAGATGTAGCTGATGTTTGGAGAGAAGATTCCTAACACACCATTATACACTGTCACCAAAGGGATCTCCATTTTGATGACTCAATCATTCTGACAAATGATTCGAACAGAGAGTCATTTTCCAACCCACATCAATCCTTTTTTATCATATTTATTTTCTTCGAGGCAAGTTCACCTAGGACTTGCATCGTAAAAGGTTTTATGTATTATGTAAACCTTGCATGTTTTAGAGTTATTTATCATATGATATGAAATTGATGCAAGTATATGTGTGATTCATTGTTTATTATGTTTGGGGTTTATATATGTGGTCTATTTATGTCGTCTACAGAATATAGGAAGATGAATGTTATGAAGATTGTGATTGATCCCAACCAGTCAGTATATCTATGCACTAAAGTGATTAATTTGTTGTGAAATTGCTAATTAAGCCACACATGATATTGCTTGTTTCATGCCTTGAGATGGTTTACTCAAAATTTTATATTAGAAGTTTTCAAACTGCTCTTGTGCCATGGTCCTGTTTATGAACCATATCTAGTTTACATGTTATATATATCTACTGGTCAGTACTATTGGATTACTCCATCAAGTGATTATTACTCAGGTTGGTTGTCTGGTGATTGTGATCATGTGTACTATGTACTTCTGTGTAGTAATCTTTTAACAATTCATTTGTGAGAGTGTTGTATGGTGTTTACACACATCATAATTTATACATGCATAAGTTGGAGGTTAAAGATAATGCATTCATTTTAATAAGATATTGAGGGTTTAAAGTAAAATAAATTTTAAAGTTTAGAGTTAAGTAAAGGTTCATAAGGAAACCACCCTAGCATTTATGACAATTTCAAAAATATCGGCTAGAGTGTGATTAGTGCATCTAGTCGTGTTTTAAGAGTTTTAAGAGGCCACTATGAGCTGGGTAGGACCTTGTGATACCAAGTGAGCTCACGATCATGTCTTGGTTTTAAGACGTTTTAAGAGTAAATTTCAAGTCAAGTTTCAAGTTCAAGTTAAAGGGATTTTAAGAAAACAAGTTCAGGGGTTTAGAGTCGAGTCTCAGGTTGCATTGCATTAATTAAGAGTAAAAGATTTAATGTCATGGCACGTGCATGGACACTTTCTCAGTTAGTGGTCATGACTGATCCTTTCTAAAATATCAATTTTAGGTACTGAGACAGAGTTAATCGGAGTGGCGAGTGTTGCTGGTGCAGTGATCAGTATCAGGAAATCCTTTTAATATATTTAATTTCACGTTTTTAAAGATTTTGTATTGTTCATGAATTTAGTTATTTATAGTTCCGCTGCATCCTTTACAAATTTGAGAATTATGACAAAGATTTCTCATGCCAAGTTTTTAAACGTACTGAGCGTCGAACTACATTTTATATTTTCAAAAGTAAAGTTCGAAGAATTTCAAAGCTTAAGAGTTAGCGCGAGTTGTATTTTTCATAATTCGTATTTTAAAAATCAGGGCGCTTCAAATAGTATGTGATCGATTTTTAAGGTTATTTAACTAGGTAAAAAGTAGAGTTTTACTAATTTTAATAGCTCTAGTCATTAATATTTTCTAAAACTTTGGACTAGTGAGTCCAACTGCACGCAATCACATTCATCATTAACCAAATGTTTCAAACAAAATCAATAATATTTCATGTGTGAATATTTTATGGGAAAATTTTAATAAAAAACTCTTTGATACAAAATATTATGAATAAAAGAAAATCTCCACTTACATTAATACAGTATTGTAACTCAGAGACTTGTGTCTTAATATGATGATGTAATTCAGCGATTCATATATTAATATAGTTTTACAATGCAGATGGTCTCTAGTTATAATAAAATTAATTTGGGGAGTATTCCTCTACGTAATGAACCCATATTTTATATCATTTGTATATAATTAGTGTTATTAGTAAAACTCTTCATGCTTTTAATTTGTTATAACTGTAATTTTTATCTGTTTCTTTTAATCCCTCCATAATACCATTTCTTTGTTGACTTGCTCGTCTATCTATGGCTCGCTCTAGTGCATTTGATTGAGGATTACAAACGTGCCACTTTCTCTTTTAAAAAAAGGCATACAAATTTGTAGGAGAAACAAGAGATAAAAAAGAAAAAGAGAAAAGGGTTAGGCATGTGCACCTTACGTAATTTGGATGTAGTTTCTTCAAATGTTAAGGACGGGGATCTGAAACCATGGTGAGAAACCATGGTGAGAAAGGGTGTGAGTTTATCCTGCCTTAGGGATCTGAAACCATGGTGAGAAACCATGGTGAGAAGGGGTGTGAGTTTATCCTGCCTTAGGGATCTGACTTGCTCAGTAAGACTTTTGATCTTTGGAAATCCTTTTTTTGGGAGCCTGCCTTTGCAACCTCCATCCTTAGCTAATTGGTCCAAGTAAGTGTTTATTATTCCCTTCAAATCGCGAACAATGCTCCAAATGTAATCCCCAACATGTATGTACGCACCAGAAGTTTGTAGCCTACGAAATCCAATAAGTGCACGCCTATGTGGAAGAAAGGAGTTGAACATGTAAACTTCTTGGGTCAGCTCAACCATCATATCCTTGGAGTTGGACATGGGATTCAGATCCCTATCAATACTGTCTTTCAGGATGATGAACAACTCCCCAAGTTCCGCCCCTTGCAGAGTGAACTGAAAAGATACAAGTAATGTAAGAGACGGATAAATTCTTACAAGAAGTCGGCGTTTTTCTAAACAATGTAAAAAACATATTCCTTTTTTTTTATAGCAAATTTTCTACTATTTATTAACTGAAAAAGAGAAAATTTACGACAGTTTATAAGAACCTATGTACAAATCTAGATCGAATCTAGTAACAAAAGTCAAGACAAAATCAACTACTACATATTAAAACAGTAGCAGGATCACAAGCAAATATATTCAAAGTAAAGACTTGCTACTAAACAAGGAGTCAGAATCCAGAAACTATTATTACATATTCCTTAATCCTTACATCTCATTGCATAATTAATACACTCTACTTTGGTTTTGATTTGATCTATCTCCACGAAGTGATTATGTAATTATCATGGTTTACCGACAATTATTTGTTCTTGGCTCAAACAATATATAAGGGGTTGTGAAATTGGGTAATCGAATCGAGTCGTAAACACACCTAAAAATTATATAGTTGTAATAAGGTGTATGTGAGCCGGAGTCTGATCCGATCTCACACAATGGTTTATGCGAAAACAACAACTGGGACGGGTGAAGGGTTGTTGCATGTGGTGTGAGGTTGTGAGCAGAGAAAGATTGAAACATCATTTCTTAACATGCTGTAGAATAGAGAAGAATGCTAGATAAATTATAAAAATGAAATGACACTTCAGCAAGTCGTATAACACTTTAAAAGGAGAATAGCGTTTTTAAGTAGGCAGTTGTGAGATAATAGAGAAGAAGCATTAAATAATTTTCAAAAGTGAAATGACAATTTTACAATTGAAATGACACTTTTATGTTTTTATATTTTTTTAATTTAATTGAATTTTAAATTATTTTATCTAATTTTTTAAAATTTATTTTTCTGTTCCTTATTATCATTAATGAGGTGGATTCATGAAATGTAACTATTGACTTGTTAATTCCTTGCCACTTCAGTAGTCAATAGTTGAAAAGTCCTTTGAATTTTCGTGACAAAACAAAAAAGAATATTGTGTGACCATTGTCCAAAACTGGATCATTTATGCGCGCCTTTCTCCCGGCAGAAATGTCATCTTTTTGGTGTTGGAATTTTTTAATTAAAGTGTATTTATTGTCATTAATTCCTCCATTCGAATGGAAGATGAATGAAAAATTAATATTTAAATAAACCGCTTGTAATTATTAATACGAAATTATTCACAATGAAGTTGCGTTAAATTCAGACAAAATATATGTAAGTATATAGATAAAAAGGTGTTGAAGAAAAGGTTTGAACTTAGTACCTTAAGGAACACCTTGGAAAGTTGTGGTGAAAGGGAGAGATAATTTGGCCAAAAAGTCGCGCCGGTTGAGATTCGAATCTGGGCAGGCTGATTACCAATTTCGGATCTATTCCTTTGTGTGTAGAAAGTTATGATAGAACTATTGCATCTTTTCCTTGCAACTTTTGTACATCTATATATAAGACTCCCCTACTTCATTTTATAAGAGAGAGACATCCGAAAATCCATTCAATTATTCTCTTCTAGGGGAATGGTGGAGTATCCCTAAAGAATATCATTTACGGGTTTCAAGTCCTAAGTAACTTGTGAAATTTGGAGGACGATTGAATATGAATTTCCTTTGGGATTTTCTAACCGCATAAGAGGATAAGTATAAAATAGATTTGCTACTTTTATACGTAGTGGGTGGTGGATGTTCTTCAGTATTTTCATATTGTACTAATTTGTCAGAATTAGTGTTCAGTGCTAGAACTATAATTTATCACCGTTTTTCTATCTTGGGAGACTGTTTGTTGTTAAGCGTGAGTACCAGAGTGGGACAAATAAAGTCTTAAGGATCGAGGGTCACCCTCTGCTCAACAATATAAATATTAATTGCTTTATTTGTGTGTTGTGTTTCAGATTTCCATCTTTGATACACTACCCACCTGCTGTTATTTACGAAAGATACCTAACATTTGGCATGATGATCATCGACCACAACTTGCAGTCATAAAAGTGAATACCAGTATTGCTGATTTGCTGCTGCCATTTGGTTTTCTTTTTTTTTTTAGATTTGATTGAATAATTGTCGGAAGTTGCAAATAATCGAACATACATAAAACTTGATAAATATAAAGGAAATAGAAGGATAGGGTAATTAATGTGTGACCTCGGCAAAATTATCATGATCAGTAAACTTGAGAAGTTGTCTGATTCGTTCAGCTATGGATCTGAGGATTTCGTCGTCGAGGCTGGAGGTGAAAGGAGATCTGATAACCCGCCAGCCGCCAGCTTTAATGGCATTAGCTGCTGCAGCTTCTAAGGCGTCCTCGATATCGCGAGCGATCTTGTTGATGTAGCCCTCGATACCAATAACAGCATCATCACCATCTAGATTTGTCATTTCCCAGAAATTGCCTAGGATAATTTCATCTGTATATGCATAATCATCGAGACAAGACTTTAAATGGTAAACTTGCCTGCCCACTTCCTCCATGGGAGACGCCTGAAAGTTCCAGTCAGTTACATCTTTAAGAATAACGTGCAGCTGACACAGTTTCTCCATGTATCTTGATCACTCAGATAGTAACTACGTACTACTTATAACTTCTTAAGAGAGATATATAAGATATACTATAATGGAGTACAATATACTTATTATCTTGATTCAGAGAGACAGAGAGCTAGAGGGTAT
>JAYMSP010001645.1:0-30023 GCA_036897095.1 Plantago elongata | reverse complement strand
CTGTAGAACGAATATTTTCAATCAGTTGTTTGAGTACACCAAGTCCATCTTGCACAATCAGATTTAAAATGTGTGCGCATCCCACATGTAGCAAATTCCCATTCAGTGCCAGCAAACTCCTTTCACCCAACCACTCTTTCAATGTAGAAATCATGGACGTTTTTGCAGCTGCATTATCAACAACCACTGAACTGACTTTCTTGTCCAAGCTCCATTCCAAGATTCTTGCTTTGATGAAGTTAAACAAACTCTAACCATCATGAGGATAACCAAGATGCTTAAATGTGATTATATTTTTGTATAATCTCCAAAAGTCATCAATAAAGTGAACAGTCAAACAACAATAAGCCTTATTAGAATGCTCAGAAGTCCATTAATCTGTTGTCAACGACACTCTACTCCTGATATTATCTAGAAAACCATACACCTTAATCTTGTCATCCTCAAAAACTCAAAGTACATCAGCCTTAAGTGTATTCCTAGATGGTACAACAAAATCTGGATATAGTACCACAAAATTCATCAAAGAGTTCATGCTTACACATGTTGAATGGATAGTTATGCCTAATGCACATTCTTGCAAGTGCCTTTCTAGATTTTATTTGATCGAACACAAAATCATTTCTTAGATCACTAGTCACATCATCATCTAATTTAAAGGTACAAGCACCACTAGTACTATGCATTTTCAAACTTGACGTCCCACTATTCCATTTCATTCTCTTTTCACAATGATTTCATTGTGCATCCACACCTAAAACCCCTCCAATAACTTCTTTAGTAAAGTAATCCCACTCTATTGACCCACCCTTTCTTCTACTACGTTGAGGGCTAGGATTAGGAACATTACCAACATTAGCAGGATCAAACCGTGGAGCAAGTGGTGGAAGATCTGTTCAGGTGGCATTTTCACTTTGGTGGGTTGAAGTTGACATGATATATCCCGCTACAATCCTGCATTAAAGAACAATTTTCAGACTTACAAGATTCAAGTGCAACAGTGAACCATTTTGACATGAATAGAATGGTAGACATGCATCATATTTTCATTTCATTTGACCATTTTACTAAATATCCCAGAATCAGTTGTATTGTACCCATATGCCATATATTGAATGAAATGAAAAATTCCAGAATGAAAATATCACCGTTTGAACTAGCAAACAAGAGAAGTCAACAACTTTACTGAATTATTCTTCTTCTTCTTATCAATAATCAGTAGGAAACACAAAAAATCACATGCATTCAAGAATCCGGACCAAAATCCACCAAACCAATGCATAATCAAATTCAAAACGAAGCAGGAAAGGGGAGCAAAAACAACATGTAGATTAAAAATATTTATAGATGAATACAACTGTTGGGATGAAATTGGGCATGTCCCCTTCTTTCTCCCTTCAAACTAAGCTGACTCTCTAAAACTAAAACTATTCCTTTTTCTATATACATGATTCGGAGGTGAGGCAGTATTTGGTGGTGGAGGGCGGAGGAGATGAATTGGTGGTGGACTGGAGGGGTTGACTGAGGGAGGCAGAGTAGAGATAGGATTCGACGATGGTGAGGGAGGCAGATGGAAGAGCTGAAAAGAAGAAGAGGGGGAATTGGGAAGTGGGTCGGAGTGATGGATATGGACAAATCGATTGGTGGAGATTAGTGGTGGCGACTGGAGGTCCAAGGCAGAAGGTATGGTGGTGGTGACGGTGCTGGTGATGAACGACGGCGATGGTGGTGGAGGATTGAACGAGAAGAAGCCAAATAAGGGAGCAGTCGTCTTCAAGCCTTCAAGGAGAAGAGGGAAATGTGAAGTAGCTACTGAGGGCTCATGACTTTGCTTTGTTTTGAGTTAGGGCGGGTTTGACTTTTTGGGTTTTAATCTAATCCTATCCATTTAAATTAAATTAAGATGGATTGGATTTGATTTGAGTTTATTTTGTAATCGGACTGAATCCAAATCTAGTCCAAAATTTTAAATTAGGCCTTCGGATTGGGTAAACCCACCATTGCCAGGTCTAAACAATAGAGGCAGTGAAGCCTATAACACATTAGAAACAAAACAAGATGTTTTTTTAAGTAAATCTCGTGGGAGACGGTCTTGCTGATAAATTACTATCACATATTCACATAGAGTACCATTGTAAGTTGTAACTGTGTGACTATCATCACCTCCATATATCCTAAGCCACTTCACATGAACCGCTTTCTAGATCTAGCTGATGATGTTTCCAGGATCTGGAATGTGCATATCAAACTCTCATCGACACTCATCATGGCACCAGCTTTGTCATATTCACCAGCATGCCAGGGAACAGAAAATATTGTAACTAGCCCCTGGTCAGCGAAAAATTTATATCCATCCTCTACGACCTGATGACCACGACAAACAAGATCCAAA
Source organism: Plantago elongata (assembly GCA_036897095.1). Taxonomy (NCBI): domain Eukaryota; kingdom Viridiplantae; phylum Streptophyta; class Magnoliopsida; order Lamiales; family Plantaginaceae; genus Plantago; species Plantago elongata. Next base: position 27,631 of record JAYMSP010001645.1, on the reverse strand, counting down.
TTGTGAATAGCTAGAAACTCACTCACTTTATCTGGACCAAATGTGTATGAGACTCGGACTCCCTTATCATTAATCCCCCAACGGCCCAACCCCTGATATCTCGACTCGGATTGGACCGAAGTAAATCACATAGCAGGCCGCTAGCTGGTACATCTATTGGACGAGGTAAATTTCTGATCTGATCAAAGTTTGTTAGGTCAGGAGAAAGGCCACCATGAACGCAGAATATTTTATCATCTATTATAGCTGCTACAGGAAGGCAGTTAAACACTTTCGTAAAAGCCTTCCAAGGACTCACATTGAATCTTCGTTTACATTCATGATAGATTCCATATGTCCTGTTCGTAGCCACACATTCATGATTTCCTCTCAGGAGAGAGAAATTCTCAGGATATTTGATTTTATACGCAAGGAGAAGGCACATTGTTTCTATAGCTTGCCATAATCGACATAGTTCCCTAAGAACAGATAGTTGACTTCTGGTGGAAATCCACCATACTCGAAAAGTCTTAGAAGATCATCATATTGCCCATGAATATCACCACAGATTTCAACAGGGGCTTCGACTTCAAGAAGATTTGGTTGGGATAGGAAAACTTCACGCAACCATGTACAGAGAGATCGGACCTCTTTCTCGGACAAAGGAACCTGACGCCAAGGCCTATTCCGGACCTCTAACAGCCTTTCAAAAATGTTATCTACTAGCATATCATTGTGATACTGGTCCCATGGATCTATCTTGACCATTCTCCAGCATCTAGCTTCGATTCTTTCCTACGAGTTGCAATTTTAAAACAAAAGTAAGAATAAAGCACAAGTAAGCAAATTAAGGGATAAAAAAAAAGAGTGATGAGCAAAGAGATGTCTTATGCTTCTTTTGGTTAGAATCTGAAGTGATACAAATAATACCAGCCATACTCTGTACCAGTTTTTAACACATCATTTTTTTTTTATAAATAATCAAAACATGCCATAATTTACAATAAACAAGTTACCATTAGAACAACAATCTCGATCATCTAATACGGTTTTATTCATGCGAAAAAAGAAGTACCTCATCCAGCAATTCATCATATTGAAACGAAGTTAAACTGCAGAAACTAGAATTGGCCTCAGATGATATATCAGAGAGATAACAAAGTTCCCGATCCTTCTCCCTGCGTACAACAGCAGTCACTAACTTCACCCAGTTATCGAATATCTGAGACATTACACGACTCCCGTCTCTCGCCTTGCTCCAGCTAGCATGAAAAATGTTACTATATACAGGCTATAAGAGGGATGACATGACAGTAATTGCGTGGGACTTCTTGGCTGGCAGCCGGCCTGCTTCCTGGCTCTCTTGTGAGTTGTTTTTCTAACCATTAGGGTTAATTTCCGTTACACCCTCTAAGAAGCCTAAATTATCAGAATTTGTTGTACATTTAGTATATATACATACATTGAGTTGTTCCTGACTCATCATCTCGGCAAATCCTAAAGTTCTGGAGCATATTTGCTAAAACAAGTTCAACACTGGTTGTTGAACTTGTAGATCTCACTGGTTTCTACTTGTAGATCTCTAGCAGAATGTCTAGAAAGTTCTCTCTGCTTTCGCCTTCATTGGCCGTAGTCTAGATGGTCCTGAATAAGTTGTTCCAATAAAGCATCGACTTCATTCGCTAAATTGTCTACTCTGGTAGCAAAACCGTTCACATGATTGATAAGAATCGGGCTTGCCATCGCCGTGTGATGAACTAGAATTGGTCTCAGATGATACGTCGGAGAGATAACAACATTCAAAATTCCGCTCTCCACGTAAGTTTTAAATAGCATCTCCCAGTTGTTTGTAAACCTATGACAATGCTTCAGTTTGTCAATTGTTAAAACCCATCATTGTCATTTATGTATTATGAATAAAGTTTTTCTTTTTTAAACGGTTAAAATGACTCAATCCTAACCTATTGGTTAGAGGAAAAGCAACTTACCAACTGAACTGTAATTCATTGTCAACTAAATAAAGTATATCACTAACATGTTGATCAATCGATGATTGGAGAAGCATCCTACTACTGTCTTAAAATGTGTACGTTACTAATCATTTATCTATGACTTTTGCCCTGTGAATTACTTCAGATATAGAGTAGTACTATTGTAACAGTTCACCTCCGTATGCCTAACCCGATCTGGAAATGAATCATTTTCACAGCTGGTTCCATGATCTGGAATGTGCACATCAGACTCTCATCGACACCCATCATGGCACCGGCACTGTCATGTGAATTTTCTTTACTTGGTGTTTCTGTTCCATTCTTTATCTTCAGCCATATGCTAATCGGTTCACCAGCATAGTTTGGAGCAGAAAATATGGTAACCAGCTGCCTATTAGCAAAAAATTCATAACCATCCTCTACGACCTGATGACCACGACAGACAAGCTCCAGATTATGCATAACCAGAAACTCGCTCACCTTATCCGCACCGAATATGTATGAGACTCCTCTATCATTCATCCCCCAACCCCTGATATCTGGACTCGGATCGGACCAAAGTAAATCACATAGCAGGCCGCTATCCGGGACATCTGTTGGGCGAGGTAACTTTCTGATCTGATCAAAGTTTGCTAGTTCAGGAGAAAGGCCACCATGAACGCAGAATATTTTATCATCTATAATAGCTGCTACAGGAAGGCAGTTAAACATGTCCGTAAAAGTCTTCCAAAGCCTGACATTGTATCTAAGTTTACATTCATCATAGAATCCATTTAACCTATTGAGAGACGCGCATTCATGGTTTCCTCTCAGGAGAAAGATATTCTCGGGATATTTGATTTTATAGGCAAGGAGAAGGGACATTGTTTCTATACTCTGCTTCCCATAATCCACGTAGTTCCCTAAGAACATATAGTTGGCATCTGGTGGAGATCCACCAAACTCAAATAGCCTTAGAAGATCAGCATACTGTCCATGAATATCACCACAGATCTTGATAGGAGGCGTGAGCTCGAGAAGATTAGGTTGGCAGAGAAAGATTTCACGCGACCACGTACATAGAGATCGGACCTCATTCTCGGACAGCTGAACCTGACGCCCAGGTGAATTCCGGACCTCTAACAGCCGTCTGAGGATGTCATCCAGCATATCAGTGTTGATCATGTTGGCCCATGGAGCTATCTCGCTCATTCTCCTGCTATTTTCACTTATTTCCTATGGATCGCAATTCAAGACCACAAAAAATGGTGATGACCAAAGATTTGAGAGCCTCAATAGAATCAATGGACTATGATCTCTTACCTACAAGCTACAGCCATCTACTGCGGAGAAACTACAAAAGCATTTTAGTCTTAGATAATTGAGAAATAAATAATCATAAAACAAGTTCCACTTTCATCTACACTCACCATAGATGAACAATCTTGATCATCTATATATACAGCTTTATTCATGCAAATAGGGGGGAAAAGAGTACCTTATATGGCATCTCCTCATAGTTGAATGAAGCCAAACTGTGGAAACTAGAGCTGGCCTCAGATGATGCATCAGAGAGATAACAAAGTTCCTCATCCTTCTTCCTGCGTGTAACAGCACTCACCAGCTTCTCCCAGTTATCGTATATCTGAGGCATTGCATGATATCTGAAGAAAACTTTTGTATCTCTCACCTTGCTTGATCTAACATGAATAATGATACTATAAAAGCTATAGCCTATATGTAACATAGTATGCTTGACCTTATCACCACCCGACCTAATTTGATAAGGAGGATGACATTGACTTTGTTGATATTTTGGCCCGCCTTGTTTGACCTGGTTGTCAGTTATAGTTGTCTTTTATCAACTTTTCCTGCATGACTGCAGTTAAGCAGAAACCTCTTTATTTTATTACTAAGAACTCATTCGTCCCTGCCAAACAGCATTCTATTCCTATAAGGTCTTTCCCTTTGCATTGGTCCCACTTTATGGATCGTTCGATCTTTCCTGGTATTGATGTAAGGATCTGCAACAAGACAAACAGAAGCTCTTCCCGTTCCTGCTTTTTAGTAGCAATAGTTATTTTATCTTTCTCATACGAAATAACTCATTTGTAAATAGACTAACCATATAGCTTGCTTAGATAGATCAGTTGCAGAAGATTAACAAGTGCACAGGAACAACCTTACTAACACAAGGAACCTGAGCATTTAACATCAGAAATTTATCATCTTATCATTATACTGTATAAACATGACAGGAGCTGCATTATCAGCTTTTATTCCAGAACTGGTGGGTGAGCTTAAATAAAAGCATAAAGACCATTCAGAAGACCAAGATACAAATCATCATACTTTTACAAACACCATGTATCATGTATATAGGAATGATATCACAGTACTAAAACGAAACATTAATGCCAAGAAGAGCCATAAATTGAGCAACAAACTCAGGATGGCCTGGCCATGCAGCTCCGGTTACAAGATTTCCATCCGTAAAGCACTTGTGGATTGGATCAGGCTCTAACCAAGTTGCCCCTCCCAAAACGATATTAAGTTTCACTGCTGGGTAAGCAGTGCACTTCTTGCCCTACAATGTTTTACATGGATCAGCAATTAAGAGGGCTGTACAACGAAGCGCAGCTCAGTTGGTAAGTCGCTTCACCTCCAACCAATAGGTCGGGGGTTCGATTCACCTTTAGCCATTTCAAAAAATAAAAGCAATTAAGAGGGCTAGGTTCTAAATAAACTAATCAAGCTTCATCAGAGAATATGCCAGTAAGAAAGGTAGATAAACGGATTACAACAGGCATATAACAACCATCAGACAGTAAAATTGTAGTATTTCATAATACAATGGAAAGATAAGAAAATCTAGAAAGCTGACATAGTATAATACTGCACGAAAGAGATGAGTCAGAAAGTTTGATGTCATGCCAATGAAACATTCAAATTGTGAGTTTAAGATATATATAAAAGATGATCATTTCTAAAGGCCATACTAGAATAGATCTTACACCCATTGTCCCAGACCAACTTCACATATCGATTTATATCTGTCTAAATACAAATGTCCCGTTTCTATTTTTTGGCATATTGTACACCCACGTGCACTTTCTCCCATTATATATCTCCCAGTACACCCACGTGCATATTGTACACCCACGTACACCCACGTGCACTTTCTCCCATTATATATTTCCCAGTGCACTTTCTCCCATTATAGTTAAGACATGCAACTCAAATATCAAACTAGAAAAACAAAAACTAGAATGATAAACGAGTCAGATGTTTCACCTTCAAAACACCTGCGGCAGATAAAATCTGTTGGCCATGACATATGGAAGCTACCGGTTTCCCCGATCCCATAAATTCCTTCACCAAGTGGAGAACACTTTCATTCAATGCCAGGTATTCTGGTGCTCGACCCCCCGGTATCACCAGCCCATCATAGCTTGATACATCCAGACTTTCAAAATCAGCAGTTAACGTGAAATTGTGACCAGGCTTTTCACTATATGTTTGGTCGCCTTCGAAGTCATGAACAGCAGTAGGGCATATGTCACCAGCATGTTTACCGGGGCAAACAGCATCCACGTGACACTCCAGAGCTTGAAGAGATTGAAACGGTACCATTACTTCATAGTCTTCCATGTAATCCTGTACCAGAACAACCAAGAGATGGGACGTAATTATGAGATCCAGAATCAGCATACCAAGCCAGACCTAAGTCTTGTGTTTCTGTAAAGTTCGGAAACATCGTAAGAGATCCGCAGGTCAATATATAGTACACAGTTACAAAAGATATCTGAGAGTGTAACTGGAGATTAAAATGTAATGTTGAACTCAACTAGAAATTATGTTGTTTGACAAATGACAAGTAGAGAATTGTGGGGTAATAAACTCACAAAAGCCACTAAGTATGAAAATACAGACACAATTTGATCAAATCATCAGGGCAATGCACATGCCAACAAAGACTCGCATAACTCGCCCTGGTATTTCAACTAAAACAAGCTGCACAAGAGTTGACGAGGAAACATGACAGGGGAGAGAATGTGAAGAAACATGGACTATATCAGAGATGTCTCAAAAACCATAACATTTTGGGAGTGACCATGAGAAGTTTCGAATGTTCAAACCACGTTACATACCGTAATCTGTTAAAACTTGAAGTATATAGAATGTGAAGATCTTCTTTTGCTCCATAGTAGTAGTAGTAGACTATTTCGCCTATCTTAAGAGGTGACATAAGGTGTTTAAGGATAACATGAAAAGTTTCTTTTTGCATCTATTGGGTAGCAACGTAGTGAACTTTGATCTTAGGATTCTCCCTTTTCTTTTTCTTTTTGTTTTACAAGTTTAAACAAAAATTTATTAGTTGAACATTCTACACTGGCAACATAAACTAATTTCACAAATAAGTAATATCGAAATTTCAGGCATGTTTCATTTTTGCAAGCAGGACCAAGAATGTCGAAAGGAATCATGTGCCCCAACTAAAAGATCACTACTCAACATAAGTATAAGAACATGTGCACCCAAAACTACCTGAACTCACCCCACAAAGAAATAGGATACGCTTGCCAGAACCAACAACATTAGCTCCCAATGCCCTGATAAACAATCGGATAAACTCTGGATGCCCTTCGTACGTGGCTCCAGTTATGAGGTTCCCATCACTGGTGCAGAAGTCCATCTTCTCTGGTTCAACCCAATGGGCACCTGCTGCAATGAGCACCGGTCTCACAGCCGGATAAGCAGTACAGTTTTTGCCTTTCACGACATCCGCAGCTGCCAAAATCAACTGACCATGACAGATTGATGCAATTGGTTTTCGCAACTCCACAAACTTCTTAACCAAATCCGTAACAGATTCATTCATCGCAAGATATTCAGGAGCACGTCCTCCTGGTATGATCAACCCATCATACTTAGAAGCATCCACTTCATCGAAATTTGCATTGAGAGCAAAATTATGACCCTTAGCCTCCGAATAAGTCTGCAACCATTTGTCAAACCAGAGCTGACCGTTACGAAATCACTAAACCATTGGATCTTTGAATTAACATGCAATCACTCTTAAACTTATATGAACCCAAATCGGAGCAAATTGTTAGTACTATTACATAGCTAGTGCTCTAGTTTTCCACATATGAAGAAACAGTTTGTCCCCATCTTTTACTCATTGAGTAAATAAGTCAAACACCTTCCGATCAATGCGAAGATGGTATAAATCTAAATATCTAATAACCTGGTGGCCAAGAGAATCATGGATTGCCGTGCGAACAATGTCACCGGATCTCTTGCCGGGGCAAACAGCGTCAACGGATAGGCCATATGCCAATAGGGCTTGAAACGGAACCATCACCTAACCAAAAAAAGTTCAATCAACAATGAAAAGGTGCTCATAGTGAAGTAAAAGAAGTGAGTGTGAGTTGGTTGATGAAAGTGAAAGTGATGGATAACCTCGTAATCTTCGACATAGTCACCGCATAACAAGAGGACCCTTTTCTCGGCAGCCATTTTTTTGGAGCTACTTGGAAGTGAAGATGATGAAGCTTTTCTTTTGTCAGTGGAGGAGATTTTCAGGATGATCTTATTCTTCTCCTCTCCAGAATCTTCAGTTCATTAAAAATTCGAAAATGTATTTCACGCTATCATTTTTGCACTACGGAATACACCCTCCTTGTGAAATATTTTCGTACATACTTCCATTAATGAAAATAATTTTTCAACACAACTCATTTTTAATTATATAAATCTCACATATACGTTTATATTTAATTAATACTAATTCGTGACGATGTCACAAAATGATTAACTTTTAATATAATATATAGTATCAAAACCACAAAACAACAAAATATATAAAATAATACATTAGTAAATTGTAATGTGGCAAAAGTTATAAATATGAGATAGTCTTTACATCTTGAAAAAGAAAGTAAGAAAAGACACAACTTCAAAGTATTTAAGCTAATACAAAAAAATCCTAAGGCAATTCACATTCATAGTAACCCATGAAAATGTTCAATTGTCCAACATGCATCTGCATAATGTCAAAGTTAATCTAGAAGTTTTAGTAAGTACAATATTGAATCAAATATAAACTATATTATAAAATTCATTACATCAAACTTTAAAGATTTTTAAATACCTCCTTGTAAACCACGTTGATGGTTTTATCGGTGAGATTATCTCCATCTAAAGTCAAAACCTTAAGCCATTTTATGTTAGTCACTCTCGAAAATGCAACATATAATGATCGTGGTTGAACACGAATTTTGGAAGATATAGACCCACATGATTCAAAGACTGATCTTTGACTCTTATTGATTGTCATGGCATAACAAACAGATATAGGAAATTGTCTTCGATGGAATCTGATAGGAAACTTGGTAAGATCAGATGGTGTGAGAAGCATCAGTGCAATCAATACATCCTGACATGCATTCTTCCCATACATTCTTCTTAGCTTGAATGACCTTGTCCCCGATTTTAGTAACAATTAGTCTTGTGCCATTACACAGCTCATCAGCTTGGTATATGTTCATGAGAAGCATAATTGAACAACCTTCCTTCAGTCAAATGACATGATTGGTACACCTGATGTCTTTATCGTTTTAAGGAATTCGGTTGAGTAGACATATTCTCTATTAACTATGTCATCTTCATCAGGGCATATGCTATCTGAGCTAAGGAACTCATGTGTATCACCAGGCAGTAGAGACCTGATATAGTCATTTCCTATACGACCTCATTTGTTGGAGCTAGAATGGCCCTATTTTCAAAGTAATTGGCATCACCCACATGGCCTAAATAGAGGGGTAAGTGGATTTCAATAGCATCTAATGTATTAGATGCATCACAAATGACTATATCATCGGGCAATTTGAATTCAACCTCGCCATCATTGCTCTCACCAACTTCACCATTGCCAACCTTCAATAACTAGTCGACAAACTCCTTAATTTAACGGACCTCATGTGGGGAGCTACCTTACTGTGTTAATATGGATAAGAAAAGAACCAATTAGAAAAAAATAAACATATATATTAACTATTATGAATATAATTAAATATATGGAATTATGAAAGTTATCTGAAGACGCATGTTCTTGGACTCCTTATGCTTCTAGATGAAGTGAGAGAGCGATGGACAATGTCTTGCCTACTTTCTTTTGGGATTACATGCAATACTTGTCTAAAATTGCCTCCAAAGACAACTACCAATCCTCCAAAAGGCAGGTTAGAAGGCTCACCGTCGGCTCCTCTCATAATGTCCCTTGGACTGCGATCCAATGCCTCAAAGCAGAACTTGTTTGTCATAGATGCCTCATCCCATATAATGAGCTTTGTCTTCTTCAATAATCCGGTTAGATTGACAATCCTGCTACACACGCTCGTCTCGTCAACATTAAAAGGAATGCTAAATCTAGAATGTGCAGTACGACCTCTAGGAAGCAATAAAGATGCAATACCCTTGATGCTACTGGGAGAACAATATCACCTCTATTGCGTATAGTTGAACAAAGTGTATTCCATAAGAATATTTTTCCTATACCACCATAACCATACAGGAAGAACACACCTCCAGATCCAGACGATATAGCATCCATTATAGTATTGTATACATAACATTGCCCGTCAATCAAACACGGATAAAGACCGTCATGTTCTTCAACCATTGCAGCGGCATCATATTATGTTTCTTCCAAAATAAGAGTATTTTGACCATCTTCGACAACAACTTGATCAGGCCTTGGCATGCCTTCAACTTGAGATAGACTCCATCCATTCTGAGACAACAATGTTTCTAGCTCATAAAGTGTGAAATTCAACAATTGTTCCTTGGTGAGCTCCAAATCATATCTGTTATCATATTTAACGTGGTGAAAGGTAAGTTATATGTTAAAATTTGTTAGTCAATAATTTTACAAAATTAATTAAGAATCAAATATAAGAGAATACAACACTCATTACCTGGGTTTTGATGTTTCCTTTGCATTAAGTAATCCATATCATCAAATAAGAAATACTATGTATTTTTTCATACAGGAACTGGTCTAGACATGTTGTCCGACTAAAGAATCATAGCAAATAAATGCCTCAAAAATTTGCCAGAAGCCCAAAAACTCGCTTCTTTGATATCATCATTGTATTCCTTATCATCATCAAGTAACCCTAGAGCATAACATGCATCCCGATATGTTTGATGAACAAATGCTTCCATGGTTCTCAAATCCCCGTAACACCTAGCACCTATAATATGATTCAACATGATCCTAAGGAAGTATGTCGGGCCTGTTCTTATAGGAACATGATATTTCCTATTGATTTTACCATTGAATTGCTTCCTTAGCTTCCAATCCTTATTGGCTTGATCCCACACAAAATGCTTCGGAAACTCAACATATAAGTAAACTCGTGCCTCGGATGATTTTTGTTGTATTCCATCCACTTCAGGAATTTTGTTTCAGCAATAGTACTGGTATTTTCAATAATATCATCTATCACATCATCATCCTTGAAGATCATGTTATGCCGAGTTTTCTACGTGCATTAATGTCCTTCTTATGAACCTCTCTTTTTTATGCATGTTGCCTTGCACCTTGAAATTGTCTTGCTGATGAAGATTCAGGATCATCTAATTCGGATCGGACAGTGTTCTTGACATGTCTCACATTCTTGTCAAGTATCATCTGAATATGTTTCTCAGCAATGGGGATATCATTCTCAAGTGTAGGTGGCACATGTATTCCTAAAATAGTAAATAAAAAGTGAGATGTTTAATATTTATTTTTAAACATCAAATATTAGATTCCTGTAACATATGCAAAAGCAATAAGATCATAGAGTTACTTACTATATCACCGATTGTTTGTTTGATATACAACATATTCATAGGGATGACTCTTTAGATGTCTTCACATTCGAACTACGACCATACGATGCAACTGATTGAATTTGTTAACCTCCTTATAAGCATTATAAACATCAAATAGTTATTCCTAGCAATTAGACGCTTGCATAAATTGTATCGTCGAGAATCGAGGTATTTCAGTCAACCATATGACTTACGTATAGATACCAATATTCTCAAACCTTCTTGTCTGATATCCTTCGACATTGAAATTAACCTTAAGATTGCGGCAACATACATATAATTCGGATGACCTCTAATATGTTCCAGAAAATAGTCAAGCCTTGAAAATGTTAAGTGATCGAATACGTCGGCCTGAAAATTAAAATTAAAATTAATTAGTTTATGTTACATACATTGTTGATTAAGTAGTTTAAATTTATTTATAAATATTTCACTATTAACATCCTATAGTATGCTTTTGAATTATTTGCATTAAGACACAAATTCAGGAGTTGTGTTTCATAAGACGTTGGACATTTAGATGTTATGCGTGGACAGTCAATATAATTAATCATGGAGTAGAACCCTAGATATTTGTAAATAATGGAGAATTTTTTTGATCTGCATGAAATAGTAATAATAAAATAAGTATAAGAACAATGTAAAATAAAATTATATATAATGGAATATTTGGAGAAAATAACTTACATAAGCATTACAGTGCTTGATATTTTTAACAAAACATGATGTCGAGCTGCAGGACATCAGGAAGTCGGGTGAAATTCATATCAATGAAATTCAAAAACACGAAGACAAAAAGAAGCATACACAATAATATACATTCTATACATTAATATGTAATATATATATAGCTAATGAATAACAAATTATTTTGGAATAATATATTAGTTTACCATATAGTTATTTAATGCATGTCTACGGTAAAAGCTAATAACACACAATATTTGTTCAATATGAATTGTGACTACATATGTACAAAGTGAATACCTTAAATAAATTTAATAAGCAATCAATAAGAAACGACAATTGAAGGCATAACCAAATTTAAACATAACACAAATATGGAAGGTTAAAAATGAAAATTTTATTGGTGGTAATTCCACAATAAAAATTAGGTATGAGGATGATTGTGGGTTGAGAATATCCATCAAATTTAAATAATATATGAATTAATATATCAAATTTATTATTAACCAGATATTTTCTGGGACCACATATTTTTCTTAAAAACGTGTAAAATCAAATTGTTTCATTGTTACCGGTTCGGAGGAAATAATTAATATTGAAACACTTCCATTCAATGATAGAATCAAGATGAATTATTACGATATCTTAAACTATATTTGTTGAAACGAAAATATGGCTAGAATGTTAAAGATGACTTAAGCTTCATGAGTTCTACTAAAGTTGTGGACTCAGTTCTAAGCTGGATACCCTAACCTTTCTTGAGAATTTAAACTACGGTCCTAAGTTGGACTTCCTAACCTCTCCTAATTCCTATGGTCGTGACATATGGTCCTTACTCCTAAGTTGATGAACATATTAACCTCACCTAAGATCGTAGACTATAGTTCTAAATTGAACATCTTACGGATGTGGATTGGAGTCCTAAGTTCGCCCTAACCCTCCGAAAAATACTTACCTAGACCAAGTCTGCAATGATTATATAGACAATGTGATTAGAAGTGTTCTACAAAGCCAAGTAAGTGTGAGACACACTTAATGATTGTGTGATGTGCATCATTCTTGGCCACAAGGTCTATGAAAAAGTTATAGATCCCGTCTAGTCAATAATTTTCCAAACCTCTCATATATTGAGCATTGTTTGGTATCGTTATGTCATTCTTACTCAATTTAACATGCAAATGATGTTAAATAAAAAGTTAGTGCATTGTTCAAATCCGTATGGGCTAATTTTAATTCAAATAGACTAAAATAAATCACAAAGATGACATATGATAGAGGTCTGGATTAGGTAAAATCTTGTCAAAAGTGTGCATCAAGAATGTCGGCATAACGATACCAACCAGCTCTTTAGTGGAGGGCCTTGTGAGTGTGTTAGTCCGTGTGAAAAATATTATAATGTCTTTTGTTCATGAATATAATGACATTGTGAACCCCTAGTTAGGAAGTGGTAATCATAACGACGTTGTAATGTGATTTTAAATTTTAATTAAACCTAACTTCATAATTTATATGTTCGGCTGGTTTAATTTAAAGAAGTCGAACATATCTCTACTAAATTAGTTTTTCTGCTGGTTTATATATCAACTAGATTAGTTTTTCTGCTAATTTTTAAGTAGAAACCGGACAATTTTACACCCCTAAAATAAAATTTCCCAAGATCGATTCTCCAACACCATATTCATCCATCCCGTTCCTACAGTTTTCACAGCAGGTACACATAGAGTGACCGGTGACGATGCTGGACCTTCCACCACCGCAAAAGCGCAAAAGATCCGCCTCTCCACCACCATCCTCAATCGACCTCTCCCTCCTAGAAGCCCTCGAGCAATCGCAACAAAACCCAATTGAAACCCTAGACCTCAAAACCCTCAAAAAACTCGCCGTCTCTTTCGAGCGCCGCCTCAATGCCAACACCGCCGCTCGCCTCAAGTACCCTGACCAGCCGGACAAGTTCGCCGACTCCGAGCTCGAGCTCCACGACGAGCTTCACAAGCTCAAAATCCTCGCCGGTGCTCCTGACCTCTACCCTGACCTAGTCTCACTCGGAACTGTCAATTCCATCACCTCTCTGCTCAATCACGATAACACGGATATCGCAATCGACGCGGTTACTCTCCTCCAGGACCTCACCGATGACGATGTTGTTGAGGATAATGAGGATTCTGCTCAGGCTTTGGTGGACGCGTTGATTGAGAATAATGCAGTTGAGTTGCTTGTTCAGAATTTGTACAGGTTGAATGATTCTGATCCTGATGAGCAGGCGGCGGTTTATAATACGCTTTCAACGATTGAGAATTTGATTGAGGTGAAGCCGTCACTTTCGGAGCTGGTTTGTGAGAAGACGAAGTTGTTGAAGTGGTTGCAGACTAGGATTAAGGTGAAGGAGTTTGATAGTAATAAGCAGTATGCGTCGGAGATTCTGGCGATTTTGTTGCAGAATAGTGTGTCGAATCAGAAGAGGTTTGGGGGGATGAATGGGGTGGATACGTTGTTGCAGGCTGTGGCGATGTATAAGTCAAGGGATCCTAAGACGGGGGATGAGGAGGAAATGGTGGAGAATTTGTTTGATTGTTTGTGTTGTGTGTTGATGCCATTGGAGAATAAGGAGAGGTTTGTGAATTCCGAAGGTGTGGAGTTGATGGTTATTATTATGAATCAGAAGAAGCTGTGTTATGGTTCAGCGATAAGGGTGTTGGATTTTGCGTTGACGAATTATCCACCGGCTTGTGAGCGGTTTATTGATGTGGTTGGTTTGAAGACCGCGTTTCCTGCTTTTATGGGTAAGGCAAGTGCAGTTCCCCTTTTATTTGAATCCCTATGAGCTCTTTATTTTGACTAGGAACAATGTGTATATGGTTTCTAAAGCTGTTATTTGCATTTTGTATTAACTACTAGAGTGTTAATTTCCTTTTTGTTAAGGTCGATAAGAATGTGGAACTGTTGATTAATTTCTTGAGGAATTGGACAAGACTGTGTCTCTGGAATGTCTTTAATATTACGGATGTGGTTGCTTGGATTTGTTCTTAAATACGTGTTCCTAACTCAAATTATATTTTGCTTATCAGTTGCATTTGAGTAAGAACAACAAGAAGAGAAGCTATAGAGAAGAACTGGAAGAGCGCCTTGTTTCACTAATTGCATCATTATTTGGTAATGCTAGTTCCCCTTTTATCTTAATGTTCTGTCTTTGAAGATATTTCTTGATTTCTTGACTATGTGTGTAATTGTAGTGAGAAACTTGATTTAATATGGCAAGTTTTGTATTTTCTTCATTGGAATTTCGAATTGTTACAGTTGAAAACATTGTACTTTTGAAAAGCTGTGCTATTCTTTTCCCATTCATGATGATATACATGTATTAATTGCAGTTCACATCAATCTACAGGTGGAATTTTAAGGGGTTCTAGAAGGGAAAGACTGTTGAGTAAATTTGTTGAGAATGAATGCGAAAAGATAGATAGATTGATGGAGCTCTACCTGAGGTGTGCTTAGAGTCTTCTCCTGCTTTTGCGCAGCGGCTCATTAACTTTTATTTGTTTTGACATGGCGTCTGATTACATATTCCCTTCTGCCATGATTTGTAGATATTCAAAAAGAATTAAAGCAGAGACTGAACGACTTAAAAAGCTTGAACTTGATGATCCCGAGGTTAGTTTGATATAGACTATTTATTCACAAGTGCTGCTTATGCTAGGGAAATCAATATTCCTGGTAATCTCTATTTATGCTTGTCTTGGTTGCAGATTGATGAAGATGAGAAGTATGGCAGGAAATTGGATGCTGGTCTGTATACCCTTCAGGTGTGTGTGCCTAATTGATCATCATCTTTGTTGTTATTCAAAAATAGTACTCCCATCTTGTTTCTTTTCTTAATTACATTTTATCTCTATCTTGGCAGTTGATTTCCATCATTCTGGGTCATCTTTGGACCTCTGAGTAAGTATTGTCTTGCACATTTTTGAAGGATTTATTCATCTTATCTATATTAAGCTTTGATTTTATCGTAAGCTGATTTGCATTTGGTGGTGGTGTCAGGAACCCTCGAATGAGAGCCAGAATCGATCTGTTATTGACGCAGCAAAAGTTAACTAAGAAGGATGTTAAGGATATACTTCAGGTATTGGCCCCTTACTAATCATTGATATAGTTTGTCCCTTTGCTTTGTTATGGAGTTCTAGAGAATCTAGACCCTAAGTGAGGTGTGCGGGGTTTGTAAGAAAAGAAAAATGTTACACTTGTGAGTTTCTAATTGGCAAAACCGTCGAGCTGCCAAACGTAAGGTTCAAACTCAGTCTTGAATTAAACTTTCTGTTGGTGGTAAAATAAGCATTTCGATTTTGTTGCGTCCTAGTTTCATTTCCCCCCATTTTTTATTGAAGCATGAATACCGTTATAGTGACATTAGTTGTTAATCTGGAGTTGTTGCGTGTGGTTGTGCTTGCAGGAATATCATGACAATATTGGTGATCTTGATGGACCAGAAGAGAAGGAAAGAGCACAATCCAGGATCGCAAACTTCATTACAGCTTTGAGATGAGAGATTGGCAATAGCTAGGCAGAGTACCCGAGTAGTAGCTGATGATATTGTTGTATTATCCACTGATCATCATTTTTTTGTTTCACTTAGGGGGTGTTCAGCTGGCACCTTGTTTAAGTTATACCCAGTATCTGGAGTGAATTGATTGTTGCTACTAAAGTAATTTGAAGATTTACATTTGCACAGGGTCATATTCTTCTCGTGGCTCATGAAAACAACTTGGTGTCGGTGAAGATGTTGATATAAACATGCACCTGGTGTACTCGGTTTAAATTTTAATTTTACTGTTTGAATGCATTATGCTGTTAGGGCCTCTCGGTTTAGGAGACTTCTGTTATGCAATTACGTATAATGAATCTAGGTTGCTGCCTTGCTGGTATATACAATATGGGTGTGGCTTGCAATTACAAATTATAAATCAACTACATATTTAGCAGTTTTCTATTTCTCCTCAAGCATTATGTTTATGCTATTCTCTGTGTAAGAACTTCCTCATTCAGACATTGACAACTATATTTTCTCATTTAAGTATTGCTTAAATTATGTTTTGTTTTATTTTGGAGATTGGAGTCTTGGAGAAAATTATACCGTTTTGGATTAGAACTAGAATTGAGACACAGATAGTCTTAGGCTTGTATCTCTTCATTTATACTTCAGTTCCGTCCTAAGCTTTTGAAACACTTTTTATGTTTAAAAAATAAGATAAAGAGTACTTTTTCATAAAATAATAAAATAAGAGTACTTTTGTTTATAACTGAGTAGTGTGAGATGTAATTTTGAGCTATTGCATGAATATTCTAATATTAAAGTTGAAAAAAAGAATGAATATAAATGAAAATGAAAAGCTTTAATTGGGACAATAAAAATCAGTGGAAATCTTATCTAAGGGATTGGCATGGCACTCAAATGGCCATTTGGATGAGATTTTGGTGAAATTGTGTTTGAAATGAAACTGAAATGGGATATTTAAAGTGTATTTTAGGCCAAATCACTGTTTATTGAGTCAAATGAAGCGATTTAAATGCTATGAATTTTTTTATGGGAACATATTATAAAAGTAATTATGAAAGTACTTGTTGGCAAGAGCTTTCTCTAGCACAATACAATATAAAATGAAGAGGAATCAAAGACAACGAATGAATTTCACCAACAATGAATTTCACCTACAGTTTACTTTGCAAAATGATTTTTACTTTTTAGAGACCTTTGCTGGATATTTTATAATATTTTTATATTTTGGGTCTTTCTTCATTTTTGAACACGAACAAATTAACTGGAGTGTTTGCAAATATGATTTTAACAAATACTAATGAACAAATATAAATATTTTACAATTTTAACAAATTGAAAATGAACAAGTTGATGGAATATTCAACAAACACAAATTGAACACAGTAAATTTTTAATGAGTAATAGTTCGTTAAAATCTAAACTAAGTTCGAAATACACCCCTTAGTCACTATGAATTTGTGGGCTGAGAAGTTTATTGCCAGAAAGTTGCAAAATGTTGCATTTATTGGATGGAAGTCTGAATTTTAATGAATATAAACTTTGAACTCTTCTCGAAATTTTATTTGAATGCTGCAGATGCAGGCTTTGGTGGATTGTCCATGAAAATGTCGAGGAGCTGATCAACTGTAATGAACTTCAAGTCGGGGTATAACGTTGAAGCCTCGATATCATTCTCTCCGAGATCAAAGTCCGTCGTCACTCCTTTTATGAACACACTGTGAAGGATGGAAACTTGTACGTTTTGAGGATCTGGAAGAGCTGCAGTAAATCAGGAGTCAAACTTCATTCATATACAGGAAACGAAACGAAACCTGTGAAATTTGAATTCAAAACATTACTTTTAGAAAGTGTGACAATCTGTTCTTCTGTAACATGAACCCTTGTAAAAGACTGTCCTGTTTTCTTCTCCCACAGAGAAATCAACTCAAGCTGTGAGATACTGTTCATTGGAGGCCGATATACCACTACACGATTGAATGCTCGTGGATCTGTAGCCACTTTGATCGTGTACAGGCTGATATCTTCTTCATAGTTTAGCACAGCTGTGACAAACAAGGACTTGCTGTTTAAAATCAATGTCAACGAAGTATTAGTCACTGACACCAGATTGAAAAATCTTCAAGTATTAATGTACCTTTTGCTTCACCACTTCCATATACAACAATCTCTTGGTTTTGTTCGTAAGGGCGTAACAAGTAGTTCACAAAGTAAGCTCCGAAACAATTAGCAGAAACAAAAGTGTAAGGGATGTTCGCTTCTTCAATAGCTCTTCTGATTTTTCTCTTCTTCTCAAGGAAAGCATGGAAAGGAGGCAATACTGTCAACACCCGGTCCTCTTCAACCCCAAAATCCGATGGTAAAAACCTCTATACGCAGACGAAAAGTGGATGACCATTTCTGTTTTTCGTTCATTTTTTCACCCTGGGCTAAAAATTATAATTGAACATGATGTATACTACAACTACTACTGCAGGGAATGTGTACCTTAATATTACCAGCAATTTTTATTGCCTCAATGATTTTAAGTTGATCAAGAACTTGAGGATAGGCCAATGCAGATATCACCACATCCACTTCTTTAAGCGCCGAAACAAGCTTCTCGTGTTCTGGAAGTTGCCCCTGCAGTAAGAAACAGAACGCATCCATAATCAGCAGCATTGATTCATTAGAAACTTAACACTGGCAAAACTGAATAAGTTTTCATACCCTGACAATGATGGCACCCATGGATTCGAACCTGGCAAGTAACTCGGTCTTATTCGAGTTGGAGCTGGAGAAAACATATGTTGGATGACCTAGTTTGAGGCTTGCCATAACCATGTAGCTGCCAATATAACCAGTCCCTCCAAATATAAGTATTCTGATTACCTTTTTAGCCATTTTTTCAAGTTTTTTAGCCTTTTTTCTCTTGCTCTATTGTACATGAATGGAAAGGTTTCAACAACTTATATATAGGGGGAGGTTTGTTTTTCTAAATGTGCCACTTGTGCTCAAAGACCACGGTGGTTGACTGGTTGTTATACATGTAAAGTAACCCATAGTTTGCAAAACTGAAGGCTTGTTTGTTACCGCCAGAGTGGACTTCTCCCCATTCAAATTGAATATTTTATACACAAAAAATTCAATTTTAATTAAAAAAGACCACTCAAATTCTATAACAATCCGTTCACGAGAGTGATTAGAATAAGAGAATGTATGCTGCACATGATTCATGCTACAGATTAGAATAAGACAATGCATGTTGAACTTAGATTCATGCTAGATTTATTTTATAGTATAAAATAATTGAATGTATTAATATAAAACTGATTGTTTTTTGAGCTAGAATGAAATTATTGAAGTTATACAAGTGAAGAACGGAAGAGAAGTAGAGTTACGGTTGAAATTATTTGTCCCGTTTAGGTGTTTATATTATTTTAATAATTGTTTCGAGGATAAAACTATTCTAATACAATTAAGGAGTACTCAAATAAGATAAATCTAAATGTTTGCAGTCCTTTACCAAGAGTCGTAGGATCTCCTTGCTTTAAATCCACAGCTACGAGTTTGAGCCACCTTGAAGTCCACGTTCAAACTTGTTTTAGGGATTTTCACTTGTTCCCGATTGAAAAAATTATGAATCACTAATTCAAATGTATTTGTGAATTAACTTTTGGTTAATTTATTCTTATAGTGCTACTTGCATTTTGGTTGAAAGTGGACATCAATTAGCTCATTTCTATTGAACATTTTGGTTGAAAGTGGACACCAATTAGCTCATTTCTATTGAACATTATTAGTTCAACGGAATAAGTATTCACAAATCTTAAATGATTTAACTCTTTCATGCACTAATTATTACACTAGGTGTATAAATCACTATTTTATCACAATATAAACTTAGGCCCTGTTTGTTATACCGTCGGAGTAGTCTTCTCCCCATTTAAATAGAATATTTTGTACGTAAAAATCTAATTTCAATTAAAAAAATCCACTCAAATTCTATATCAATCAGCTCCTTAGTGAATTTTACTTCCAACGTGCTAGAACCCATGCAATTGATGTCATCGGACTGACTTAAAAGGTCATTCGCTTCACTAAAATTCCTAAAGATTCTTTCGCTCACGCAAGTAACCAAATCAAAGGTATGCTTCTTGTCCTAGTGTTAAAACAAATGTTGCAGACAACTCCTGTTAGCCAACCATCTTAGACGATAATTATTCAGCGAACTTATTTTGCCCTTACATCGGGTCTAAAGTATGCTCTATCTCTATGAGACAAAAATATGAGTATTGATTCCATGAAAAAACAGGATGACTAAAAGTTGATTTACTTTTAGGGTAACTGCAGGCTTATGACGCCACAAAGGTTGCATCATCTTCTAGTGCAAGAGTGAACCACTACCAAATCATTTCTTCTCCATCGCTTCTCATAGTATTCCATTGTCTTTTCGTGAGGGATCGTACAAAAAATATACGAGTAGAATATTTCTTTCTCCTTAATGAGTTTTTTACGGTAGCATTTGGTTTGGAGGGAAATGTGAAATGTCAACTTGAAATGTAATCATTTCCATGTCCGGTTTCATTTTGAGAGAGGAATTTGTGAGTGGAATTCCGATTGAACCACATTTTCTTGAATAGAACCGGAAATGTCTTTGAAGCACAATTTTTTTCAATATTTCCTCTTTTTCAACTCCTCACTTTAGGTGGGAATGTTGATTTGGACATTATTGTTCAGGAATAGTAATGTACACGACAATTTATGATTGTTTCACATTCTCATACAAATTCGAATAATCGTAGTAACTTTTGAGTCGTAATCTATAAAATCAAAAACATTTTATAATTGCATAATGTGTTGTATGTCGATAAAATAAATAAATAAATAAATATCAAAATCATAGGAAAAAATAGAAATACCAAGGTACATTTGCATAAGATGTTCTTAGTCCGTCCGGAACTAAGATGTTGTTGCGAAGTAATTTTTTACCATGATTAAAGTGTGCATCAATGAACGAGTATAAATATTTTGAGTTGTTACGTTTCAAATCCCAGGTCAAACAACGATTTACGGATACATCACATAAATATAAAAGACATAGGAACAAATTTAAATACAAAAGTATATTTGCTTAAAGTTTTCTTAGTCCGTCTTAAATTGACCTTGCGTACTTAAAAAAGGCAACATATATTCGCATGAAATCGGATACCCCTTATTTATTTATAACAAGTATAGAAAATGCATAATTTTAAATTACAAACCTTCATAAAATCATATATTATTATACAAACACATGAGTCGGTCTATTGAAGCAGTTTGTTATCAGAAGTTACAAACCTCAGTACATTTTTGCATGTACAAGTCCCTATCAGTTCAATGCATATTTGTCAAAAGTCCGAAAACTACTAGCCCTCCTGGCTAATAAGACATACAAAGACGTCGCTTTGCAACTAGGCCAAAAAAGATCTTTTCGGTCCATTCTACGGCAAATCATGCAGTCAATTCCCAAGAAAGGCGTTATTGCAGGCATCAGAATTATTGTTGCAGGTAGATTAAATGGTGCAGAAATCGCTTGATCAGAATCCAAGAAGGTGGGAAGAACTTCCACCACTACCATTAATCAGAGAATGGATTATGCCAAATGCGGAGGCTTTGACTCGTTACGGAATTATAGGGGTCAAAGTGTGGGTTCTCTATACCAAATAGAAGAGGAAAAGTCCCATGGTTGTTCACAGATAGCCTAGACAAACCCAGGAATGTGGATATGCTTCCAAATTGGAAGACAATGTTTGAATGGCTGACCTTTGTTTTTTAGATGTTGGTTTTAGGAATTTTGAGTCTCCTTATGAATTTGACTATTAGGTTTTTGATTATTTGCTTCTGAGTTGTAACTTTTAAGTTATGTTAATTTTAAGATTGATCGATTGCTTAAAAAAAAAAATTATGTCATTTATGCGATCAAGTGATGAAATTAGCTTGGTATTCAAACTGTCAAAAATACCAAACGGGATGGTAGAAGCATTTAGACCCTGTTTAGCAAAACCAGCTGTAAAGGTAGTTGGTAGTTTTTTTTTTCAACAAGGTAACTTGATTAACTTCTCAAACCAGCTAGCTTGTTTAAAAAGTAACGCGTTCACATAACAAACTTTTTATAAAAAAAAACCCATTTAACTGAAAAGCTAACTAAAAATCTAGTGGTAAACAATGGCCTTAAACATGAACTTGAGCACGTAATTTTTATCAATTAATGATACCCAATTGCAAATTATTCAATTCAAACTTGAATCTTTTCTAAAATTTTAAGTTTTACGTTACTAATAGTCCGGCTTTTTAAATTTAATCAATTCATTATATCTTTTGATTGTAGTGTGTTCCTAAGACATTTGGTGATAAGTACATTGTGTACAAGAAAAGTAGCCCTATTACCATAATAATGGATGGAGAGGATGATATTGTTGTCATAACAAAGAAGTACGACCATGCTGCTTATTTGATAAGAAAATGGACGAAATTGGTGATACTTTGCGGACTTGCTTTCGGGGATGTCATCACATTCGAGGTGGTTGATGTGATTCGTTTGTGTGGATAATGCGTGGGTGAAAAACTTAAGGTTGTTCGAATTGGATCGTGAAATTCTAGTTCCGTTTAAGTGTTATGTGTTTCGAACTTAATGTTGCTATGTTTATATCAAGTCCATACTCTCCTTGTTTGTATTCGTGTCAAGAAGGGAATTTATCCCCGTTTTATGAATTCGAAGTTCGTTCATGTTTATTTTTACTCAATTATTTTAAATTAATTTTTTCATTGGTAATTTTAACGGAATGAAATTGAAGAAAATTGTTTAATCCTGATTACAATAACCAATTTGAACATGAAGATGGGAAATTAATGTTGATCACTATTAACTTACTCATAATTTCAAGTTAATGATATAAATAATTTGATTCTGGGCAAATTAAATTGTATGAAATTCAAGAATAGCAATTCCGTTTTTAAAAAAAGTAGCAATTCCCCTCAAAACCAAACAATGAAACATTTCTTCAAACAGTTCTGGTTAGCAAGTTGCAAATAAGAAACCAAACATAGAATTCTTGACGTTTCCACCTTAGAAAAGTGAAAATTCGGTTTTTGAACATTTCCGTAAAAATTTATAATTAACCATTCTCATAAAAACCAAATACTACCTAACGGAATGTCTTAATATGATATTAGAGCAGGCAGAAGTCGATAATTGATGCTCCAGCCGATAATAATTCTGGCTTATCCAAAGAGACTATGATTTTACATTATATGCCGATTAACCGCAATCTACTTATAAGGAAGTGTGGGAGAATCGGATAAATAAAATATAAGTAGGATACCCCTTCCTCTTAATAATCATTCTTTGTTTAACATCTAACTTTTGGATATGAAAATCATTATGAGATGGGGATAAGATTTCCATCAATATTCAATAGGGTGGGAGACTTGAATATAGGAGTATCGAGTAATACCGGTACAGGAGCATATACTCATTTTCTAATATTGTATAAGAAGAAATATCCATAGACTAGATAACCTATTAATATACAGATTAACACTATCAACGAAATTATCGATCATATTAATTAAAACGTGAATATTGTTAACATTTACATTTTTTCCACATGAACAATAAACACATTTTATGATATACTTCATTAATAACATAAATAATTTTAAATAACTTCATAAATACAAAACATGAAATTCTGCAAGATATATAGGTTCACTTAAATATTTTGTAGAGTTCTATTAAGTATTAACAATATTTATCCATTGTGAAGATATGCATGAAATAATTTTGTTTCAAAATTATAAAGTTTAAAGTATCTCGCTCCCCTTCATATGTACCATTTCAATATTACAAAGCTAGTTTTACTTGACACCTGACCTACAAAACGTTCGGGCTGTGTGATAGTATTGTCTTATCATCGCTTGTTTCTGCCTAATGATAACTTATTTTTTCAGTAAATATACAACAAAGAATTGGCATAACAATCAATAATCAGTTGTCAGGGGAAGAATGTGTGCAAGTCTGCGACTTCCTCTAGACCAGAGCATGTATCGATCAAGTTATCACTTCGTCATGAAAGAACTCTTGCAGCTGCAGCCACCAACAGCACTCGGGTTTGCTGACACCTGGACATAAATAGAGTCAATGCTTAGGATGCAAGAACATACTTGACAATAGAAATAGCTCAAGAATCAAGGGTCTGGTGGATCTCCAAACAATACAATAGCGCAAGAAGATTAAAAGAAAAAATAAAGACTGAGTAAGATTGTGTTGAAACTCTAGAATACCACTTGCATACGGTCCAGATATTATCGGTTATTTTAGAAGCAAACAAGTTATTTAGAAAAGATATTACACCCGGGGTGTGCCATTACCATAGATGACAGAAAATATACTTGACTATCACTAGGCCTGACATTGCCTATACAGTTAGTTTATGGAAACACCATCCTAAGAACATCTTCAAGCTATCTACAGAAATACATATATCAATTTGTAGAGGCTATCTACAGTAGTTGTGCTGATAGTTAGCCTAATGCGCCCATGATATTGTCTATCAAACTATTTTTGCAGAATTTGTTGAAACATGATGCCAAAAATTGATAGTTGTTCCAGAAGTCTATGACTGGATGATGGCATCTGAATTGGTCAAGCCTTATTCAGCAAGTTTTCCTTCATATATTGAGTTATTTATATTTTGCGAAAGAACATCTATGGTTAAAACCAAAAATAGATGACAGGTTGTGTACTTGTGTTTTTGGTGATTAACCACCCATTGCCAGCCCTAGGCGTGTGGTTGGTGATCAATGCAACTGAGCTTTTGGTTCAAAAAAAAATTCTTTTACTGTGGTAGTCCTTTGATTATCAGATTACATTGTGGGAGATGCGGAGAGCTCTATTCTTTACAAAATTCTAGCAATTTGAGCACTGAAAACCTCTATGATCTTACCATTTGGGTGATGTTCACCATAAAATTCTTCTTCCTCACCCAAAAAATATATCCGCAATGTTTGTCGCTACTCCTGGATATTCATCTAGTGGTTCTATACTCAAACGTAATGGCTAGACTACAATCTCCACACTAGAGATATAAAGGCTTGCATCATTGAAGTATCAGAAAACTAATTCTTTGCAGCCAATTTCTAAGCTTTAAAGCAAGCTTGAAACAACCTTAAAAGCCTTTTAAAGGCAATAAATTACTTTCTATTCAATTTATCTCTTAACCAACGAGTGAAGAGTATCTTTCTCAGAGAAGTAGCTAACCAGAAGTTAATGAACAAGTGTAATGATTATTGGGAGAAGATGCTTGAGAAGATAGGAAAAACGAAAGGCTGGGGTGCATTTGGAGTTTAGTTTCGCATTAAAAGATATAATCATTTGAATAAAAGTCATCCTAGATCGGTGCCATGATCATTAGAATCAAAGTCATTCTAGATCAATACCATGATCATTTGAATCAACATCATCCGAACACAAGTCACTTCTGGGCTTCTTCGATTATTTCAGTCTTACTTCGTTGTTTTGGTCAATTAGAGGTTCTAGACACTATTTAAATATTTTCTATCGTTATTTCAACTGATTATGATGACTTTATTAAATACTAGGTCATGGTTAGGGTTTACCCCATATTTGATAGCCAGGAAATTTGAAGGAATTCAGCGAAGAAATGATTACACTTCAGTAATAAGACATGCATAGTCACCGAATATATGGGTTTGAACCCACCTATTTAACGTAACAAGCGGTAAAAAAATAAATTATTGGTACATGTTTAGAAGATAGTAACAAACAATGAACATAACTACCACTCCTCCTGCAGTATGCAAACTATGTATTCAATCTCAAAAGAAAAGAAAAAACACCGGCAGCATTACTTTAGTAAAGGAATAAGCCAAGATGAAATAACCTGGAAAGCAGACCGTATGAGCTCCTCCACATAATCAATGGTCGCACCTTTCACGAAGTCAAAAGAAACATTATCAACTACCAATTTCACCCCATCTCGCTCGAATACCCTGCAAGATTCTTATTATCAGGAAAAGTTCATTTAAACTCTACCAAAGAACACAATTAAAAGCAAAGAAATTGGACAACCTATCATCATGATTGGTTTTATCATCAAGCGAAAAGTTATACTGGAAACCAGAGCAGCCACCGGCTTCTATACTTAAACGGAGCAGCTTCTTACTTGCCTCATCCGCTTGTAATTCCTTAATTCTCTGCACAATATATCTAACTTCAATCTCAACGCACCAAAACATCATACTAAAAGCTATGTCACCCGGACTCGGCACCAAGTACCCGCGGGGGAATATTGTTTTGTTTTAGCCTAAAATGAAGTGTCCAGAAAAGTCCGGGTAACATAACATAAAGAGTAAAAGTTGACAAACTAACAGAAAAATCCACCAATATTAACTAGTTCTAGAACTTAATTGATCAAATCAAATCGAACATCGAAACAAATGAGCTGAATAATTCAATCTCAAGTTTTCCTAATCCATCGAATTGAAAACAACAATCAAAAAGTAAAAAAATACCCTAACGCAGCTTTCAGTCATTTGTAAGGCGTCTGGCGAAGATGAATCGGAATTGACAGTAGATTCTCTGAGGGCGTTGGATGAGCTGAGAAGGCGAGAATTATGGCGAATCCGAGCGGAAACGTAAGGGGCAAAGCGTTGAATTAGGGAGCGTGATGTTGACATGCTGAACTTTTTCTCCTTCAGGATAACATTATTCTGATGATTGATGAAGTTGGAAGGATTATGCGAAACGAATCTGTTCTCTCGATATGAAGAAGATGAAGAAGAAATGTTTGAAGTTTCTCTCCTCCACCAGAATGGAGCTATGTGTTCAATGAACTGCTTATGTTACCCGGTCGAGTTGGTCGGTTATTTGATTCGGTCCAAAATATGAACCGTATTAAGGTGTTCAAACTTTCCGTTCAATTAAAACATAGACTTTTCTTTATTCAGGTCGGCATCGTATATAACTCGCAAGTCAAAACACACAACTATGAATCATATCAACAGCGGAATACTCAGTCCTAGTGTCAGTCGAGTTGTCTAGCTACCCATTCCTTTCTTCGTGCTCGAAAATCTGGGAAAGCGGGATTATTGAAATAGGGAGAGTGTCAGTCACATGGACTCAGTGAGGATAATCAAGCATGCATGAATGTGCGTATGAGTGCAATAGTACAACAACCAACACCACACATGGGTCGACAGTTTTTTAAAACAGGGAAACCGATATCAGTCACTCAGTACTCATACGACATGAGAGGTGCCAGATCTATAGTACTAAACAGTAACTGTCTTGGGCTAGACCATACTGATCAGGTATTGGTCAAATAACCCGATGGAGTGGAGGAGTGACCTCAGGTGTTGCATTGATGGACACGACCTCATCACAACCCGAATTCATAACAGTGGAGGAGTGACCTCAGGTGTTGCGTTGATGGACAAGAACCCAACGCAACCCGAATTCATAACAGTGGAGGAGTGACCTCAGGTGTTGCGTTGATGGACACGAACCCATCGCAACCCGAAT